>JANVCC010000067.1:5619709-5783339 GCA_025345505.1 Todiramphus chloris collaris
ATTCAAAGGGAGAAAGATGAAAACTAATTCAAAGGGAGAAAGATGAACATGTAAGAGCAGAAATAATTGCTTGATGAGTTACTGAAAGAGTGAAAGCAGAAACAGAGGAGTAGGTTGCAAGGAGAATGTCAGTTAACTCATGAGTTGTTAGAAATGTTGGACCAAGAGCAGCAGCACCTAAGGATTTTTTGAAGTTGGCTAAATAGAATATTTAATGGAATATTTGAGTTGGGAGATGCTCAACTGTGGGCTGCTGAGAAATGTCACCTCTGATTAAATCAGAATAAATAGTAGTTTGCTTATTCTACTTGAATATGGGGAATGAGATGGAAAGTGAAGACCAGGTCTCTGCAAGGTTTAACTAGCAGAGGTATAAATGCAGGTATTTCTCCTGACAAGTTTTGCTGATTGAGTTTGTGGCTAGATAGAAGTTAGAATAAATTAAGTGCTTCTGGCAGGAGGTACTGGGATGGTTTCACGATCCAGGGGTTATGCGGACTTGAATTTTCCTTCCCTTGGCTGCTGCGTCTTTCATAGTCCTGAATTGTCAGGCTATTGTTTGAACTAGAGTCCTGAACTATGTATCAGTTAAAAATAACCTTTTAAAGAAACCCAAAAATATGACTTTCTGGTATACTTCTAGGGTGGGTGAAAAGTAGGAGAGGCCAGTCTCTTTTCAGTGGCACCCTGTGCTAGAACGAGGCATAGTGATCACAAACTGTGACACAGGAAGTTCCACCTCAACATGAGGAGAAACTTCTTTACTGTGAGGGTGACAGAGCTCTGGAACAGGCTGCCCAGAGAGGCTGTGGAGTCTCCTTCTCTAGAGACTTTCAGAACCCACCTGGATCTGTTCCTGTGTGTCCTGCCCTGGGTGATCCTGCTCTGGCAGGGGGGTTGGACTCGATGATCTCCAGAGGTCCCTTCCAGCCCCTGCCGGTCTATGATTCTATACAAATGGGTGGCAGCAGCTGTGCGCCAGTTCAGTTTGTGTGGTGTTTGTTACATATTATTATGAATAAACTCTAGTGATATTCTGGGGTTAGATAAAGCATGTCTAGGCTGCTTAGAAGCAGAGGCAATTATCAGATAACCCGTCATCAAGTTATTAAAGGTCTATCCAACAGAAACTACCTTCACAGTGCAATCATAGATAAGGAAGGCTTGCAAGATGATTAGGATCTCAGCAGATTGAGCCATATGATTGAAGGGCTTCCAGTCTTCTGGAGAACTAGGCAACTAGAACTAGGCTGTCAGTAAAGGGATGTTCCTGATCCACTTGCATCGGTACTCCATGGAGGAGATGATCATATTGGAGGCTTATTGATGTCTAAGCTTGTAATGCATTCAAAAGTACAAAGCATATAGTTATCTTCACTTCATATCTGTACATTTCCCTTGGAACTGGGAGCAAAATCTGTGAAGGTCGAACAGGCTTGTGGCCTCTTATGCAATAAAAAAACCAACAAACATTCTTGTGCCACTTAATTGGCTAGGGTGTAAACAAGTACCTTCTAAAGAAAAGAACAAGGGTTTTCAGAGAAGAGGGAGGAAATTTGCTGAAGATTTTGGTAAAATTGCAAGTCTGATATAGGTGACATGTATAACGATGTAGTGATTGAGGGCCGAGAGATGTAAAAACTCCACAAACAGTAAGTGTGTCTAAAAGCTCTTTACATAATTCTGGACTCTGCTTCTGCAACTCTGATAGTTCTTGGGGGTTTTTTGTTTTTTTTTTCTTTTCAGATACTTTACAGAGAAGCAAGTTATGTCATTTTTTTGGTGAGCCACTGCAGCTAACAAACCACAAGAAACAATTTTTTTCTGTGCTAGCCTGCTAAATATTGTCAAATGCTCTGTTACTGTTAAGAAAAAATTACTAACGAGGGAATAAGTTTACATTATATTATAGAAAGGCCAGGGTTTTTGTGAGACTAAATACTTAAGTGTGTGCCTTTTTAAACCACAGGTATGGGATGTTAACAGTTTAACAAGATGGCTTAACAAAAAAACTTGTGAATAGGCTTCAAAGCTAAAATGCACGTGTTGTGTATGTGTCAATTTGAGGACAGGAAGTTATGAAACATGGTCAGTGAATTGTTATTCTAGTTATGGAACTGCTAATTCTGCTTGTCAGTAACATTGAGAGAGTGTTTTAAAACTTTAAGAAAGATGCCCCCCCTTTTTTTTCTTTTTTTTTTTTTTTTTTTTTTTTTGGAAGAAGTCTTTACTGAGAACATACTAGACTGTAAATAAGCACGATTAGTTGGAACAAACTTGAGTCTGGCTTCGGTTTTTTGGGTTTTTTCCTTCTCCAAACCAAATGGACACTCTTTAGCAACTTCAGATGAAAGACAGTGTGCCATATATCTTCAAGGAAACCTTTGTGTTTAGCCTTGACTCCATACTGCAGGTGGTTCAGTGATGACCACTGGCTGAAAATAGTGATTGAAATACATTTTATTGCCTGCTTCCAAGTTAGAAAGTAGAGACAAGTGGAGAAACAATAGTATGGATATTTGAAGAGTCCCTTATATCTGTTTCCTCAAGAATACTGAGGGAATTCAGTGGTGCTGTTGCAGCAGTTTTTGGTGTCTTCTATTAAAAAAGGAGCAGAGGTGAGATTTCAGTTGCCATGTGGTTTAGTTGTTTTTTTTATCTTGTGCTGCTGTGCCTGGTATTAGTATGGTAAAAGTGAAATTATAAATTGGTTCAGTTGACTTGGATTGGTAGTAGTTTAAATGTGTCTGCTGACATCATAGATACAATGTTATTACCATATTGGCTAATAGTATTTTTCCATAGCCAGCTTTGAGGGGCTGGGAATCAAAAGATTTTGTACTGCACACTGATTTTATTTATTTATTTTTCCTAAGTTGCTTAGCATGTTGTTTTCAGTCATGCCAGCAAATGTTTGGACTGCTAATAGAACGTTTCAGCCTTGTAATTCAACTCACTGTTTAAAAGGGAGCTTCTGACAATTAAGTTACTGTTTATATTATGGCATGGGATTGTGTTAGAAATGGCACTTAGTAGACACCGTTCCCTGCTTTTAACAGGAATGTTGGAGTTGGTGGTCTGAGCTTGTGTCCCTACAGATTGGTGGAGGTAATTCAGAGATGGTCCTCAGAGCAGAGCTGCTTTTCATGTGCTCCGAGTTTCTTTGAATATTGAAATGATAGAGGAAAAATCTTCTCTTTACAGACTCTGGTGTATACTAGGTTGAGACTGCTCTTACTGTGCTGCACAATTACTCTGATGTAAGAAATAACTGGAACAAATGCTTTACCTGTAGTTCTGTGGTGTGTTGCATTTGCTGAGGTTGGTTAAAACAATCAGATGTACATTAGAAATTAAGTTTTTGGTTTGTTTTCAGACACTGAATGATGATTTAAGCTGAGCTATTAAAGTAATAAATCTTCAGAAATACGTTATCGGATGCTTACTGTTCCTTGCAAAACCATTGTCAAAAAGCACATTTTACAGATAAATTCAAGGGATGAATAGGTGAAATAACATTAATTTGCAAGGCATCTTAAAGATTTTATTGTTATTTGTTGGGGTATTAATTTTATTTGTTGGGCTTTATAACTTAGGGGAAAAAATATACAAAATTCAAGCTCTTTAAATAACTTACTTGTGATGAGTAAGTGGAAAAAATGCATTAGCCTGCCATCCTGGTTCAGCAGATACTCTAAATCACATAATCAGTGGGGCTACAGATAAGTCCCCCTTATATAGTCAAAAAAACCTGTACTTGCATCAAGTCTTTGCTGCTTCCGAACAAAAAGGCTTCCTAGTGCCTTTAAATGTGCTGCTTTGCTGTTCAGATGCAGCTTATAAGTATGTACTGAAATGATTTAACACATATTCCATGTATTTTGGATTTTAAAAAGTGACAAAAACATTAAGTGCTAGCTAAGCATGACAGCTTATACTGTGCAAGCTGAATGTCCTGATGTTGTCTGTAACATCACATTGAGATACTTGCTGATCAGACCTGTGAGACTCTTTCTGTAGCACCTGTGTAGAAGGACCAGTTTGGTTCTATTTGAAAAGACACTTTGAATGGTTTGTGGCTGATCTATAACTGTCTGCCCAGGGAAGGTATTTTTATGGTCATCAGTCTCCTAGGTTCTGGATGCACACAACAAGCATTAGATATTGTTATCAGAGTTTCCTTACTTGTGTTTTGCTTAAAATACAGCTTCATGGAGAATTTAATGATAACTGCAGTTCTTTAAGAAGCTAAAGGAACAAGCAGATAGTACCAGTCAGAACTACATCAGTCACTTTTTTTTATTCCCATTGTCTTTTAGGGAACTTGTGATTTCAGTAGTCTGGGGGGGGGGGGGGGGGGGGGGAGAAAATAAAATTGTAGCTTGTTCCTGCATTGAAGCGGAGGAAGAGGGAAATGTTCAGTACCCTCTGTTCTTCTGAATGCATTATTTATTATGAATTTGCTACTGTCTAAGGCCATAGTTCGAGTAACTTACTCGATAACCAGTAGTTAACCATTTTAAATATTTCAGCATGAACATGGAAATCATGTGTAAGTAGGCTGGTGACTTGAGACTTATCATATACCTTAAAAGAGAACATGTTCATATCTTGAGCCATAGCAATTATCCCATGGGTCTGGGAAAGGTAAATGAACAATCCACTTTTAGCTCTTAAGCAGTTTTAATGTTGTTATGATACAAACCTGTAGAAATGTTGAGGATTTATAAATATAGTTTCTAATAAGACAGTATGAATTAATAAAATCACTTGCTCTGAACAGATTTTTTTTTTAATGGAAGCAGCCACTGTTCCTTATATTTTGAAATTTCTTTGTGCTGAGGTTTCAGCTGTAATTGTCTACCATAAACATTCAAAGATGCAGCTAAAGGCAAAAAAATTCCTGAGATTTCTCACTTCTAATGTAGGCCTTGATTCTAAGGCAGCACAGTCATATGACTCTCACACCAGCTTGTATCAGGTGTTAATTCCATAACCATATTTTGTGGGTGATGTATATGCTAGTAATGCTAATTACAACTAGCAAGACCACATTCCTTCCCTCAGAGGAGAAGGACTAGGCAACTTATGACCCATTTCCATTTTAAATAGATGCTATTTTCAGAGAACCTTGTTTTGGCTGAATTACTTTGAGCTCTTTCAGTAACGGGTAACTGTAGGAACAGTAGTTTTCCTCATACAGATGCTTAAGTGTGGACTCTTTAAAATAAAAATTTACCCCAAAGCAATTAAAACACTTTTTTACAGTATTAGACGACACAACTGTAATGAGTACAAGCCATGTCACAAAATACTAATGAGCTAACTACTTCTTTAAAAAAAAAAAATTAATCTTTTAACACTGAATTCTGAGAGTAAAAAAGCTTCAGTGGTGCCACTAATTTGGCATCACTGTGCTGGCAGCCAGGCTTTTCAGTAGCGCTTCCAGAGTTTTGG
Organism: Todiramphus chloris collaris; assembly: GCA_025345505.1. Lineage (NCBI taxonomy): Eukaryota > Metazoa > Chordata > Aves > Coraciiformes > Alcedinidae > Todiramphus > Todiramphus chloris. Next base: position 5,625,167 of record JANVCC010000067.1, read on the forward strand.
ACCATTTTACCACAGGAAGCTGACACCTACTAACTGCACTGTCAGCATAGGCTTGGCCTCAGTGTTTGGCATCTTGAGTGCCATTTGAAGCAGCAACAGTTACTTTACTTTTGGAGTGGTTGTGTTCCATTCATTAGGGCTGTTCTGCAAGGAGAAAACTAAAATACTGACCGTCTGTGTACCCATACCTAGTCTCCTGACCTTAAAAATAAAACTACAGCATTTGCATTTGTTCTGTAGGTAACTGTGTTCCCTGGGAGCCGATTTAAGATTCGTTGTCTGGTTGCAGTGTTGGGTAAAGAACAGCAGTTACTCCAGCATAACAGATCTTGTCGCGCTTTATTCCTAAAGCTTCCTCTTCACTTTTGCACGTTAAAAGATAACTTTGCTCAGGGTTGTGCTCTGTGCAATTCTCTTGCTCCACTTTCTTCCATGGATCTTTTTCAGTGAACATAAATTAAGCATTGCCCTTGTTGAATATGCAGCAAGGTTGCATATGCAGAAGCGATACCCCTTCTGTGCAATCATGAGATGGTTTGGGGGTTTTAGGTGCTTTAAGTGACAGATGAGGAATTCATGCCATGTACGGCTTAGACCACCATACAGACTGCAGCCTGTGGCACAGACACCTCTTAAACATGTGGTATTCTTGAGTGGGTGTTCTTACTGTGAGTATCTGTGCTTCACCTGTTTAACATAGTTCTGCTTTTGTACGTGAAACTTGATGTTGGTGGCCTTCAACATTTTCTAGATATTTATGTGTGTAAAATTCTCTGCTGCCAGCTCTTTCCTTTTTAATGATTTTTCTTAATCTTTACAGGTCTAGGAAGCCAGGAGGCTCTATTCCCGTAACAATGGCAGCAAAATCATCACTCCTTAAAGTAATACTGCTGGGAGATGGTGGAGTTGGGAAGAGTTCCCTTATGAACAGATACGTCACCAACAAGTTCGATGCACAGCTGTTTCATACGATAGGTGTGGAATTCTTAAATAAAGAGTTGGAAGTCGATGGACATTTTGTTACAATGCAAATATGGGACACAGCAGGTCAGGAACGTTTCAGGAGCTTGCGGACTCCTTTCTATAGAGGTTCTGACTGTTGCCTGCTAACCTTCAGTGTGGACGACTCTCAAAGCTTCCAAAACTTAAGCAACTGGAAGAAAGAATTCATTTATTATGCAGATGTCAAGGAGCCTGAAAGTTTTCCTTTTGTCATACTGGGTAACAAAGTTGATATCGATGAAAGGCAAGTGTCTACAGAAGAAGCGCAAGACTGGTGCAGGAATAATGGCAACCATCCCTACTTTGAAACCAGTGCAAAAGATGCCACTAATGTTGCAGCAGCCTTTGAAGAAGCTGTTAGAAGAGTTCTAGCCTCTGAAGATAGATCAGATCACTTTATTCAAACAGATACAGTAAACCTTCACAGGAAACCGAAACCTAGTTCATCTTGTTGTTGATATTTTTGTTGTTGTTGATTTTTTTTTTTTCCCAAGTTACCTTTGACAAGCTTGCTCTATAAAAGGATGGGGAAGGTGTAGTAGATAACATAACAAATGGGTTTCACTCTAATGTTAAAATTGTAATATTCTCCTGCTTTCTTAAGGGAGCAAAGGAAAAATTGCCATTCATGAGTGATCCATTATTGAATTAGTGACACTTTCTGTTTAGGAAGGTGTCAAGTAAAAACATGAATATAAGAATGTAATTTGCCAACTTCATTCAAATGATAAATACTTTGAATATAATTAAAACTTGAAAATTCTAGAAGCACTACTTTGGAGAAACTGTTCTGGAATTCAGGCACAAAGATACTTTTATATGTGTATATTTTTATGAAATCAGCATTCCATTTTTGTTTCCCTAGAAGTCAATTTCTTAACAATGCTAGATATTAAACTTCATTCTCACTACATTCCTTTTGCGGTGAGTGGTACTTCATCTCTAATGTGTTTATGATAAATTAATATAAATTACCTTCAGGTCTTCTCTAATTGTCTAATGTTGCTATAATTTGTGTAGGTTTTTAAGTAGGAAATAAATTTCCTACATATTTAATATCCATTTTCCTTTCATTTACCATTCTAATTCTGTACTAATTTTCCCATCAGTTTAATGCAATATTCTGATCATTTTTAAGTTAACACACGTCTCTGCCTTAAGACCCATTCTAGCATGTTTATGATCAGTAAGGTAAAAAACCCGAGTAAATAAAACCTGAAATATAACCATTTTTAGTTATGAAAAAAAGTATGTTTTGTTCAGTCAGCTTTAATAGCACTTGAAGGGATCCACATTATGACAAACGTGTAAGAGAGCTTTTAGTATACAGCCTTAAAGTTCCAAACTTCTTGTTCCTGTTAACCTGAGCTATGAATGTGTTTACCGGTAATCTCTTCACTGTGAAATTAAGGATTGGCAATACATAGAGAACTCAGGAAGCCCTTGATGTGTGACAGCTTTCAGCCCTGATACAAGTAAATACCTACAGCTAGTGTTTGAGCTGAATTTGATCCTTATTTGCTATTTTAGGATATGGACTACACATTGAAGACAGTGTCTTTTGTATTACTGTACTCATTACAAGATGAACAGAAACAAATTCCTTATTTAATGGTCAGTCTTTCTGCAGCGATGCAGATGAAACCACAGAAGGTGTATTTGAGGCTCTCCATTGCAGTTAAATGGTAGACTACTTGTATGAGAAGTTGCTGAATGTTGGCTCTCAGAGTACCCACTGTCCCTGTAACAGCAAACTTGATAGTGTGCTATTGCTTCATTGTGTAATCTGACTGCTAACAGGCATGCACGTGCACTCCTCTGGACCTCAAAAGGACAGGCCATGCTGTTCACTAAACTGCAGACTCTGCTTTCTGTACAGCAGCTCTTTTGTTCCAATAGAAAAAGCCTTTCTTGAAAGTACAGTAAGAGTTTCCTCTTAATGTATCTGTTCAGTCTGTACGAGGTGTAATTATTTGGAAGTAAAGCTTGCAAAACAAACTTTCTTGTTGCTCTTAATACGCTTTTCTGAATGTATTGTATTCTTGCTTGAACCTGTCGTCCTGGACAACTTTACTCCACAGGTATGCTGCTTCTGCTTAAAAGTGACATCTTTTTACCTTTTGCGCATACCTAGGTCTAACTCATTCTCACAGTTCTGCATATACAGCAACTAAACTGTGTTCAGTGATTTCAGTCACCTAAGATCTAAATACAGGTTGAGCTGCTACTTCTGTTTAGTTTCTAGTCAATGAATAAAAAGAAAATCTTAGCTAAATTTGTCTTAAGCTGAGAGAGTGTAAAAAGCTTGTAAAAATGAAGATTACTTGCAGTGGGACCTACTAAGCTGACATGACATTATTGTAAAACTACTCCCTTACTACTAAAAGCTTCCTTTAACACTCGTTTTAGCAGAGGTTAAGGCTGAAAAAAACCATGAGATGAAGTTGCCATGGCAAGAGAATTTATCAGTCTGATTCACATAAGCTTGCTTAAAGGAACCAAGGATGAGAGTCACTGTGATCTTTCTTGTGCCTAAGAATCCACCCATGTTTTCCCATCTGTCCCCTTGGTAACCATCTGTTCCCATGGTTACCAAGTCTCTGTCTGAGAAGTAGGTTTAATAAAGTTAAATAAAGCTTAATACAACAGGAGTGTATTACTTGTGCCCTGGAACCTGCTGTACCACAACTCTATGCTGCTCACACAAGTAGCTAAAGGGAGGGTTTACGTGCTACAGTAAATAAGACTGTATAGGAATTATGTTGAGGTCAGGATTTGGTTGTAGAGGGAGCCTTATCAGGTTTGACAAAGAGGGGAATAAAAAAAAAAAAGTGTCCCATGACAAGCAGGTGTAGATGAGAGGTACTGGAAAAAAAAAGAAGTTGTAATTCTCAATAACAAACAGGCATTTCTGTGCTTTGTGAAAGCTTAGTTTCTCTCTCAGCATGGGGGTAAGGTAGGCACTTGTGGCTTATGTTTCAATTCCCTGATTTGTTTCAAGTATTGGGGTTCCCATTAGCAATATTTAGAGTTCTGTAGCATGACCGTGTACTAGGTAAGATGTATGCAAAGTTCCAGATGTCCTTTAAACTGAGGAGTAAAAAATACTGTCATGTCAAATCGGTGGGCTTGATGAAATCTTTGCTTATTAGAACAGACAGCAAAATGGGAAGGGGCAGAAGAAACCAGCTAGGGCAGCTAATAGCTCATGCTACAGTACTGTATAGAGATGCTTAACACAAGACTGCTGCCAGACCCAGGCTGCTTGCCTTAACACTTGCTTTGTTCCTCAAACAGATCTTTCTTTGTTATGACAGGTTACTTACACACAAACAGAATATTGCAGAAAGTGGGGTCTAAGTTGCATTTCCAGCCTAGATTTATTAAGATTGGTTCACGATCTTAGCTTGTGCTAGTGTTCTCCTTTCCTTACGCTTGATTTTTGTACCATCTAGGGTAATTTCAGTCCCTTTAACTCAAAAGGTTTTTGTTGCCTTTATTGCGTAATACGGGTTTTCTGCTGCTTTCTCACACTGCAACAGTTTCATTTGAATTCTTATCCCTAAGCCTGAGAGATGGAGCATGAATATAGACGTCCTTTGCAAGTTCTCTATTCTGCCTTGTCCGCTGAGGACCTGTTGTCTGATGCATGCCAGAACTGCATCTTTTGAGACTTGGAGCAGATTTGTGACTATTTTGTGACAACTTTCACCTGTCACTTGCAGATAACAATCTGTCAGCTTATTGTCAACAGTCACAAACCAAAGCATGACCAAGTGTTCCTCCATACAAGGGAAATCCTAGCTACCTAGCCAAGGCCCTTCAGAATTCTGTCATGAGACAACGTTCCTCACCTCAGACTAATGAGTCATGTAATGAGTTAGAACATATCTCTCTCTCTCTCTCTCTCTGTGGCCAGTTAGCGTCCGTAAAACTAGATGGACCTGTGAGACTGTATTTCCCACTTACAATTCCTGTATTCAGAAAAGGGGAAAGATATGGGGGGTGTAAGAACATGCACCCTTTGGCTAACTGCCTTCAGAGATAAGGCAAGAGAGAAAATGCTTTTGTTTTACATCATTTCCTATTGTGTGCTGGCAGAAAAGACTACAATTATCAGAAACCCCAGTTTCTAAAAGTGGTGGAAACTCTTAGCACTAATCCTTCATCTCTGCCACAACTTTTACCACCACATATATACTGTTCAATGTAAATATTTCCTCAGTGACTCAACTGTTATTATTTTTCCAACCATTATGCTACTGGGGAGGAGGCAGAAAGCGGCTTAACAGCTCCAACTTAATGACTCCTGATCACATGAATGAGAACACTTTACCTCAGGTGTGTTTCTGTTGCTTTCATGTATATATATATATAAAAATAAAGTAATTACATAAGATGATGTGACATCATCTAAATGCATCTACAATGCACTTCCAATGAAGTGATACTGCAAAGATAAGTATGCCCCTCTTCCCTTGCCACTCCACCAATAAAGGTAGCCTTACCGTGACCATCTAGTTTTCTCCTACATCAAGTATACTCAACAGGCGTCTATAATGCATCATTCCACATTTTATTTAAGGTAAATATTACAACCTTTATACTGTGTTCTTTTTCTCATGGAATATTTTACAGCGAGAGTTTAGCAGTAAGTGTAAATTACAAAGCAATAATGACTGACTGTACATTTAAAGCACATTCACACGTGGTCCCTTTAATTATACAGGCTATGCAAAAATGTACTTCCTAGAGTAGCATGCCACTTCCTTCAGAAATTACTCTTCAGCCATTTAAAATAAAAGCCTAAGAAGATAGCTTATTCAGATTTGCTGCAAAATGAAACAGACAACTTAAAAGCTTGTGAAATCAACCAAAAAAATAGGTACAGATACACCAAATGACACACTTAAAGACTGCTACTTCAGAATGATGGTTCAAGTTTTGCAAAAGGGTCCTAACCACATTTTACAATGGAACAGTAGCCAGACAGGCTAAATAACACCTTTCTGAAACCTCAACAAATAGAGTTTCATGGTTCAAAGATCCTACTCTAAATATAATTTTCAGAAAGTAAGTTCCAGCACTTGCGAGATAATGGAAGGAGGTGGGCTTGAACATGTAGATTTAGTTTGTTTTTTCCCCATGTGTGAATTGAAACTAAATGGGGCAGACACAGCTGTGCCGGTCTACTTCATCCCTTTGTTTCAGGTGTGCCACACTACAGATAAGCATGTACTGCACTAATGTTTGGTAAATTTAAAATTTTAATCTTTAAAACAGTCCGGCTTTTTTCTCAAAACTTCATGAAATACCGAAGACAGCTTTACAGAAATAACCTCTTTTATTGAGGGCTTTATAATACATATATTACACATTACATTATAAATACAAACCTGATTTAATACCACCAAGAGTTAAGGTTAGTCTAGTTAGTCTGCTGAGTAAGTTCCCTAGCGAAGGACTAGAAGTACAAAAGTTTATAACAAAATTTAGGCCAAGCAGTCAATAATTCCCCTTTGCTCATACTTAAATCATGACTGGAGACATCTTTTATGTTTAGGTCTGATTTCCTCCTACCCTGTATAAGAGGCTTACATTTTGCATACACCCACACACACCTCTGTTTGTACCTATCCAGCCTCTGGCATTTTTAAACTTAAGTTTTCATAGCACATAAAAGGAAACTTAAGATACACATGTTTTAACCACAGAAGCTTGGCTGTTCTATCTGTATCAGAAGAAAAAAAAAAAAGCAAAGCTTTTTCAGCATCCAGTTTGTCAATCTTTAGAAGATGAGTTTCAAACACGCTGAGAACTAGCCAGAAGAACCACATACAGTTCAAATAATCAGGAAAGCATGGAAAAAACACTCGCTCAGGAAGTTTGTTTATTCAGTTTAGAAGGTGTTTCTTCCCAAGGAACTGCACTTTCCTTTCAAAGGCACTGGATCGAATAGGAGAATTGAGTTCATAAAATGGATTCATTGCAAACTGGGGAAAGAAGAAAAACTCATCAATAAGCACAATGCCCAGCACTTGAAAATGTTATTTCAAATGGCAACTGTTAGTAGCTTGCAGTCTATTTAGTGCCACTTAAGAGCACATCGCTCCTGAACAGTCACTTACATCCTCCCCATATACGTGCACAGCCATCCCTCAGTACCAGCTCCTCAGAACAAATCTATCATGACACTGGTGGAAATTCCTGTTCAGGACAGCAGCTGGAGTCCCCGCGGGAGGCCGAGATGGCCACCTGCCAATCCGTGCTGGCAAGAGCCCCATCTAGTGGGAGCACCATCAGGCTGCGGGAACGTGAGCTGCTTGTTCTGAACGTGGAGCACAGATCAGGCTTCTGCACAACAGTCCTTTCTTTTCATTAATGCCACGATACTGCCCAAAGTCATTGGACCAAAATGAAGAATAAATTCTGAAAGAGCGCAGTTTCTAACAATTGAAAAAAATCTACTCTGTTTAATGGGAAATAGAGCCTTTATGTCACACGCTACCAACTCTGGCTAACGAGTACTGCATCGCTGCTCCTCCACTGGCACAGGCACTCTTAAGCACATACAGCAGAACACATTTAAAAGTACTGCAGCAAGACCGTGAGAAGTGGGTTCTTACCTTTATATACAAGTCATATACATCATTAAAGAAGTTCTTAATTCCGTCTTCTTGCCTTACATCATGAAGCATGATAAATCTCATATGTGAAGCAATTAAGGAAAACTTAACTTTTACAAATGAAGAGAGACATTTAACGTATCCTGTAATAAGCACTTACACCTAATTCTGCATATACCTAAAATGTTTAGCTGTGCATGAAGTAGTAACGGCTCTATAGGAGGAAGCATTTAAAGAGGAAACTGAGGCAGTTAGATTTAGAAAGCATTACCTTTATATTTAAAAATTCCCCCAATTGAAAATAATCACCTCTCTATACAAGGTTATTCTTTGTAAACCTGTACAATTCTGAATGTCTGATGGTCTCAGCACCTCTGCCATAAACGCCTGGAGTTAAAATGACATTCAGTGTCATTTGCTACGTTTAACAAATGTTCCACAACACTTCTAGGACTACCTGCACCTAGGATCAGGCCTTGACACAGCATTTTCAAGATGGGATTTCCCTCTAGCACTATCAAAGAGATGGGAACGGAGAATCACATAAGCAAGAATCATATAAGACCCTCTCATACCTCCTTCCTCTACTCTGTGTGAGCTCCACATTTCATTAGGCTATTTCAGCTCCTCCAAAAGGAAAAAAAATAAATCTTTCCAATTGGTCCCAATTTTCAACAACTGCTGTGCCTCCCAGCTTCACCCTGGTGACTCTAGCAATAATAGCACTGAATAGCCAGAGAAATTTGTTCCTAACTCATTTTATTTAACTTGTCCCTTTCTGGCACGAGTCTTTTCCTGTATAAATAGATAAATAAAGAGAAGAGGAAAGGATATGTCCAGCTGTGACAAAAGCAGAAACAAACCATTCGTTAAACTTGTCCACAGTCTTCAGATACATGTTGTTAGAAAGCCACATGTTCTCATCGACTAGGTCAAGAGCAGCATGGGCAATGAACTGGTTGAGATGGCGATGATCATCCTAATGGATTTTCCAAAGTCAGAGGATTAGTAATTCAGTGAAAGGAGTGAAATATAAAGAATAATTTGCTCAAGTTGTTAAACAACTAGTGTTCAAGTTACGTAAAGTTATATATGCACACTTCTGTCACATATGTGCTATCCTGTAATAAATTAAACATATATTGTCACGATACTTGGTTTCAAGGGACAAAAAAGGTCGTAATAAAAAGGTCTTTACAGAAACAGTCTTGAGAGCAGCAAAACCAAGCCTATATTTAGAGCTCAGGAATGAATTAAAGCATGAATTCTTTTGTTTACCAGTGTGTAATCTCCCACTGTACAATTATTCCACAACAGAGGTACTGATAAAAGTCTTTTTCTCTGCTTTCCAGTCACCCATTTTTGTGACATTTTCAAGAATTTGGCATTTTTTTAGACCATAAAGTCTCTCAAATTTGTCAAAAATTGAACAACAGGTTACAACGTGTCAAAGTTGGGCAACAAATGGGGAAAGCAAAGAGATACAGAGGACAGAGAAGAGCAACTAAGCTGGCAAAGGGTCTGGAGAACAAGTCGTACGAGGAGAGGCTGAGGGAACTGGGGCTGTTTAGTCTGGAGAAAAGGAGGCTGAGGGGAGACCGTAAGGTCTCTACAACTCTCTACAACTGCCTGAAAGGACACTGCAGAGAGGTAGGTGCTGGTCTCTTCTCACAAATAATTAGTGACAGAACAAGAGGGAATGGCCTCAAGCTGCTCCGGGGCAGGTTTAGACTGGACATTCTGAACAATTTTTTCACTGCAAGGGTTGTCAGGCATTGGAAGAGGCTGCCCAGGGAAATGGTTGAGTCACCAACCCTGGGTGTGTTTAAAAGCTGTATATATGTGGTGCTTGGGGATATGGCTTGGTGGTAGACTTGGTAGAGTGAGGTTAATGATTCGACTTCATGATCTTAAAGGTCTTTTCCAACTTAGATTACTCTATGATTCTATGACAGATATACTAATAATATTCTCACCTAAAGATTCTGATTTTTCAGGTTACTTGCCTAGAAACATGGGATCTTTTAACTCTTTTGGGGTGTTTCTTTTTCATAAGAGCTTAGTGCAGAAAACCATCCCGCAACTGATATTAAATATACGCTAGCAGTTGTAAATCTCACCTCTTCCTGTAATAGATATGATTGGCCTTCATCAAGTAATCACAGCATTTGGCCCTAACACTACCAAGAGTTGTGTAGGCAAGAGCCATTTACTTCTTATACAAACTACAACACCAGAAGACATCAGCCAAGAAGAAATGCAGGACTAAACCATACTGTAAGTTTCTATTAGACTGGAATCCTAAGTAGATTTGCACTCTTTCTCGTAACACAGGCATGCTATTGATGCCACTCTCATGTCTCTCAGTGCACTATGTTTTACCCCCAGATCCAGTTTGTCTCAGGGAATTAACAGCTTTGGAAGTTCCATTAAACCATACTGAGGAAGAGATAAAGTAGTGAAGTTTAAGGGGCAAAAGCTTGTGATGATTTATCACGTACGTTATGCACACCACTTACTTCAGGCTGCTGTGCATCTGCACTGAAATCACTCTTAATAGCGTGTCTGAGAAACAGAAGCAAAAATTGCCAACATCTAGGTCTCCTTCAGTGCACTCTAGTTTAGATTCTCTCTTAGGAGAAAATTTAGTACTTCAAGCTCAGTCAGAGAAGCTGCTTACCCAAGCCAAGTTATTTCCATTAGCAAAATGCAGAAGATTAATTTTTCCACTCCTTGACACATTCTCATGGTCACTAAATCTAGTCCAACTAGCCCTAGTTACAATCTTTTATGGGACGCTAATTCAAAATACAGATGGTGCCACACTGTTCAAATCAGTTACAGCATATACTTCCATTTTTGGATGCACTTAAATCCATACCCTTCTATTCTGAAGTGGTTTTTTTGATGTAATATCACAGTGGATAGATTTGTTCTTTTTCCCCACTGGAAACACCATTTATTGAGCAGTCTTACATTTATCACGTTTTCAAACCCATTTTTATCAAGACAAGTTTTAAACCTTTGTTACTTAAAAGCGAGTATGAGTACAGAAGATGGTTTTAAAAAATACAATTTTTTGGTTTTGTATAAAAAATAAAGGCTTGAATAGAGCTTTCAAATTTATGTTCCTTGCTTATTACTGTATCCAGATGCCCTAAAATAGAGAATGACAGTACCATTAGATAATGAACAGTTATTATAAAAGCTACACACCAAGAGCACCAAATGAAGCATGACTAGAATATATATTCTTAGCTATACGGCATCAAAGATTTAAGGAAACCATGTTTTGTGAAGAATTTGTATGATTTGGCAAGTAATTTTTAAAACTCAAGAACTCCAGATTTCTACTCCCTATGGCAAAGTTTCTGTAAAAAGCAAACCAACAAAAAAACCCCAAAAACCCACACAAGAAAAATGGATACTGGTCCAGTATCCATGATGCTGGTCATGCTTCTAATATACTGTAAAATTATCAAAGAAAATGCACTATAATTACAACAGAGAAGAATCGCAGGAGAAAAAAAACACACCTTGGATTCTACTTTTCCAGGAGGCAGAAATTCCATTTCAAATATGGGATTATCATGATGACCAACTATCACAAAGTAGAAGCTTCCAGACATTCTTCAGTGTAGTGCTCCTTACAGGAAAAGATAAGACGTGCTTTACTGATGAGTCTATATGCAAACTCTTAATCCACCAGAAAATGCTCCTAAAAAATCAGCCAAGATGCTTCCTAATCATATTTACCATAGGCTAGAGAGATAACACTCTTAGGTATGCACACTTATACTAAAAAAAAAAGGTGGGAGCGGGGGAAATCCTTATAAAGCGAAACATCACCTGAAAGCAAATATACTTACTGCTACCTAAAAACTCTAGCTCTACAAGTGAGTAATTAATCGCCTGATGCTCCCCAGTGCCCTGGACAACCCCATGAAGTAATGCGATGTACCCGCCTCTGCAGAATCTTCCCATCACTCTCTCCCCGGGGGGCCTACAAATAGGCAGAGGAAGGATAGCAGATGGTGGGCATCCTCTTCTCTCGAAGAGAGCGGGCGTGGGGCAAGCCCCCGGAATCCCACAGCCCGGCTTCACCCCCAAGGCCTCCAGTCTTACGCAGGGGGAGCGACCCGCCCTGCGCCGCGCAACCAGCGCCCCAAGACCCGCCCGGGCTCTCGGCGGTTTCCCTGTGCAGCGCCGGGGCTGCCGTCTCCAAGGGAAGGGCCGGAGGCCGCGGGAGCTGCCCACAGAACAGGTGGGGGAAGGAGGGAGAGGAGGAAGAAAGAGAGGGGGATCGGGAGAAGTGGGGGAAATCTATGCCCGCCCAAAGCCCGCCCTGGGCCCGCCGCCTACCCTGCGACGCGAGCTCTCCACCGGCTCCCAACGGCCGCCCGGAAGCGCTCCACCTCTGCCCGACCCGACTTCCGGCGCATCCGTGACGCATCAGCCGCTGCCGGCCCCGGCGCTTCCCGGCCCCGCTGCAGAGCGGCAGCCGTCACTCAGGCAGGAGCCGGGGGATCGAGGCGCAGCGCCCGGGAGCGGGAGCGGGCGCGGGCCTGGTCCGGGAGCTGCAGCCCTCCCTGCGGGTGGGGGGAGGCTGCCCCCGGCAAAGCCTGGGCCTGCGTGAGGGGGAAGCTGGGGCGCTCGCCCTCCCGCTGGCCGTGGGTCGAGCTTACTGGGAGTCAGTAATGTCCTTTTTTGTTTGGTTGGTTTTTTCTGGTATTATAGGGCGGGATGGCTTCGGTTGAAAGGGAGGGATTGTCCCAAGATGAACTCCGGAAAAGGCTCTATCAGACTTTTAAGAATCGAGGTGTACTGGACACACTTAAGGTGTGCTTTATTTTCAGCAGGTGCTACCTGTGCTTTGCTATACTCTACTTTGAAGGCAGTGAAAGTCTTGCTGAATAATTGTGCTTCTCACTCTGTCCAAATGAATTATTTTGGCCATTGCTTAATTCATATTCATCCTTTCTAAATTTTTTTTTTTTCCCCAACAGCTATCAGGTTCTTCCTAAATAGAAGTGCTTTTCATTGCTAATTAGTCTGTCTTTTTCAGGAAGGTTAAAGGCTTCCGTCATGTCTTTAAAAATTTACATGCTTGGGAAGTCGAGCAAGGAAAAGAGGAATAAATGAGAATGGAGTATTGGAAAGTAACTCTTAGGTCACAGACTCTGTTTATTGCCTACTGTAAAATAAGCGTGCTATATAAATTATCCCCTTAAAATATTCCTGTTCTGCTTTAAAACTGTTTGAATTCTTTTATCTTTGCTCATTCAAAAGAATGTCTTTGAATGGGATTGTGTTCAAGAGTGAAACTTTTTTCTGATTTGTAGCTTGGGTTTATTCGTAGTTACTCTGGCCTTTTGTTTTGCTTATGCTGAAGCTATACTTCAGTTAAAGTAGCTCTTGCTCCACTTAATGGTTTACAGGCAGGAGGCTTATCTTTTCTTCAGCATTCTGTTACTTTTGCTAAGCAAGTCAAGCTCCAGTAGTCTTCTGCATCACTTTGAAGTCTTTTTCCCTTTTTTTTCATGACTTGTGACCTTTCCAGGCAAAGATTAGAATGGTATTCATTCTTTTCTGGTTTTTTAGAAAAGTCTATGGAAGGCTGTATATATCTCTTTGAAGCATGTTAACATTTGTCCTGCTAGTCATTGTTTGATTGACACATCCACATCTTGTGTTTTCCAAACAATAAATCCTTTGTGTTTAGCAGAAATTCGTATCGGGCCTTAAATGCTGAAATGTTGTATTTCATGCGGTTTCAGTTTTGCTAGAATACTGTCAGCTTTCTCGTGGTCTTATCTGACTGCCTTTGCAGGCAGAGCAGATCTGGAGCTACAGGTGGGCTGAATTTTCAACGTATAACAATTGATTTCTGCCCTCCTTTCCCATAGGAGGGCTGGGGATTTAGCCCTGTTTTCCACCTGCACTTTGTCATGAGATGTGCAAGAGGTTGCTGGTCTCAGTTGTTTTTGAGACATCATCTCTGTCGAAGTTGGTTGAAACTGGGTGACTTCAGAAATTAAAAAGGAAATATTTTTTTTTCAGTTGTCTTAATTTCTATTGTCAGCCTAATTTCTTGTGAAAGCTACGCTAAAATATCAGGCTAGTCTGATGATCTGGCTCTCTTCAGTTTTGGTTGAGTACTTTGTCCCACCTTTGCTAACACACTAATTCTCTAATCAACTTTGTCGCTGTTGCATACCTGCTGTTAAAAGCTCAAAACACTGTTTCTGTCATAATCTTTTAGTACACTATAAACAATTTGATTAATTATATAATGAAAATTATTTCTTCCTTTTATGGGAAGGAGACATTCTGATTTTAAGTTACTTTTTTTTCTCTGTTGTAACTCATAGAATGCAAATAAATAATAAAAAATGCAATTTAGTTCTTATTAGTGCCTGTAGGCTTTTTTGATTAGTACTTTTTTGCTTCCCTGTAAAATAATTGATATTGAAGACAATGAATTTCCTGTTTATTTTCCCATCTGCTTTTGTGATGGCATCGTCAGCTTCTTGATACGAGACTCAGACAAGGACTAGCAAATTTTCCAAGTGCTCCTGTAAGTGAGGCCACATCAGGCAGGCTTTAAGCCATAGAAGAGAACAGGAAAGCGGTCATCTAAAAATGAAGCTAGGGGTGCTGGAGTGGAACTTATGTATAGAGTTCTTGTTTGAGAGCAATACTTCTTTTTAGTCCTACATTTGATACATCTTGAGGGAAAGTTAAAATGATTACTGTAGCCGATGTTACAAGCGTTTTGAAGGAAGGCACGGTGTCCCAAGCACTCTTCTACATTTTCTGAAGTTAGTTTGCCCATTTCTATTAAGTAGATTATAACATGTAGAAGTAAAATGAGACTCCCTGTGAATTTTGAAAAATGGAAGCTCTCGTTGAGTAACATCTAAACTGAGAATACAATGTCTTTTTCTGTATCAGACACAACTCCGAAACCAGCTAATCCATGAACTAATGCACCCAATTTTAAGTGGAGAACTTCAGCCACAGGCTGTTCCAAGTGATGAGAGTTCACTTTTGATCACAGCTTCCAATAGCTTGGTGGCAGATCATCTGCAGAGGTGTGGCTACGAGTATTCGCTTTCTGTTTTCTTTCCAGAAAGTGGGTTAGAGAAGAAGAAGGTAAGTTCAGTACTTTACCTCTTCTAAGAGCTTTGATTCCTGGGAGTGGTCATGTTCCAACAGAAATGAAAAAAACAAAAAAAAAATCCTGTCTTGTGATAGTAAAATACAAACACAAGTAGAGCTACTGATCATCTCTGTGAAAGTTTTCATTATTCAGGGCCATTTCCATGAATACTTTAATTTGGCAATAAGCTAATGTTGCTGTTTTGGAAAGACATAACACAAGCCTGTTAAGATTGCACTTTATTCATCCACAGCTGCAGTCTGAGGAACTAATTCCAGTTAAAGCTAACTTCTTGATTGGCCATTTGGTTCCCTGAAAGTGTGGTTCATGGTCAGTTTAAGCTGTTCTAACTACAATCTGTGTCTGAAAAGGGCAGTCCTTGCCCTCTCTTTCTCCTTCATGTGTATGTTCTAGGGTGAAGTTGTTTCTAACTGAAAAATTTTTGATCTGGTGAATAGTTAGTCATCATTTGTGTAAGTGAACTTATCTGATTTGTATGATAAATCAAGAAAAAAGGCAAGTAGCAAGAGTAGCATGTATCCAGGGTGGTAAAGAAACAAAACTCTCCCTTCACAGCCTTAGCTGATTATGAAACTACATGCTGGCTGCTGTATGTCTTAGATGGTGGGGACAAGTAAATGGACTCTGAAAGTGGTTTTACAAGGCAATAAATAGATCTTTCTAGAATGGAAAACATTCTGCAACTGTAAAATAGAGCCTATTACATATTTGAAATTATTTTAAATTAAGTAACCTTTTCTAACATATTTTTATTTCCCCAAAGCTGTGGACCATGCAAGATTTTCTTCAATTAATGAGGGTCAATCCAAAATCCAGTCTTTACAGATCAGTGGTAAAGTTATTTTGATTTTGAAAATAAGCTTAAATTACAATTGTCGTGAAGTAGACTGGCTAAAACATCTTTTATTTCTTACAGATTTCGGGAACTCGTAAGGAAAATAAAGGTACAAGATGTTTATGTATGATGTAGACAAGGATAATTGTGTCAGTTTCATTTTTGTTAAGATGGGAGCAATAGAAATTCAAGTTTCTTGAGTGTATGTTGGTATGGAATAATGTGGATTCCGTCAGATTTTGAGACTCTCAGAACACCAGGATGATGAATATTATATTTCAGGATTATCCAGCTCCTGTCTGTGGTGTGGATTAAGTGTTGACATTCACCTACAAAATAAATGACTTGAACATTAGAAATACGAAAAAAAATATTAAAAATCTGTAATCGGATCTTAAATATAATGCTCTTTGGAAGCTTTTCACACTAACTTTGGCAAAATGAGATTTTGGGTTGTGTTCGTAACTGACTTTATTAACTAGCAGAATGTATGTTAAAAACTAGTTAAAGATTTAATTGACTTTCCATCAGTTTATATAAGAAATAATTCTTACATCTGCATGATGAAACCTAGCTATATTGTGGAGCCTGAAGTAGCTTGATCTTCAAAAACCTCTGTTGCCTAATGATCTCCTAACTGAAGTAGTAATAATCTGCTCTCTCAAATAACCTTGGATGTCAAAGATACATGGATGAAAGCAAGAGTTGCAAAATGTCAGTTTTTGCAGAATGAGATGGACTGGATTATGCTTATTATAAATCTTAATAGCTTATTAGTATTTATTTTTACTTAAATACTTAGTTCTTTTGGTAAATCAAATAGGTTTTCTTGTACAGTGAGAATGACTTCATTAATTACAAGATCAAATTCCGTTTGGTATGAAATCAGAACTAACTATTATATTGGATCTTGCTAGGTTTTCTTATGCAGATTTTAATCGGACTTACAGAGCATCATCTAAGTAAGGAAACTCATGACACAGAAACTCAGACAACCTCAATGCCTCCTTACAGAGGATCTCTTGGTAAGTGCAACCTCTGCAAGCAAATCTTCCCAAATATTTTCATATTGGTAAATGGTATGGATTAATAAATTGTATGAGCGTATCCATTCATCATGTACTCAAATGCAGCCTGAAGTAACAAGTAGTAAAGGTCATACCTATCACTAGTACATTGGTTTCCTAACCTTTCTTAAAATAAGTCAAAAGTCCCATTATGGGGTTTTGGGGGTTTTTTATCGCTAGACTTTTTTTGGACATTTAGGTAAGGGCTATAATGTCTTAGATGGACTTAAATGTTATGCACTGAAATATGTTCTGGAAAAGACAATTGTAAATGTTTGCCTAGCCTCTTTTTCTATAGTGACGGTGTTTCAGTGAAACTTGGGCATAGACTGGGAGTTCTGTAATTACATGCTATTAATAATACAAAAGCCCTAAAAGTTGCATGCAAAAGAAACTTATTGTCCATCCATAATAAAGAGGATGAATGACTATGTAATACCACAGATAGTGCCTAAACAGCTAAGTGCCTTCTCCTATATATATGCTGTGTGGCATAAAGGTGATAAATGGCATTTCTGTGCTGCCTCTGTTTTTGTACCACACAGGTCTTTCTGTGACAATGCTACTTGGGTAAACTAAGGAGCTTCCTACAGGGAGACAGGTTCCTACAGTCTTTGGTAGGATAACTGTGGTGACTTTAAATTATGATGAATGTGTTACTCTTTGTAGCTGAGAAGCTTCAGCTGATTGATGAACAGTTTGCAGACTCTTATCCCCAGCATCAGAAGTATGAATCTTTAGAAGTAAAACTTCATGAGTATAGAAGAGAAATAGAGAAGCAGCTTCAAGCAGAAATGTATCGAAAGGTGAGACACTGGTCACTGAATTTGAGGGAGACATTTGTTAATTTTGCCTTTGCACATTGCAATACTTAATACTTAAGGTAAATTGAAATAAAAGCTCTAAGAGTGAGTCACAATAAACACAAAAGTATTAAGTTAATCCAATATCAATTGTTTATATGATGAGATAACGTGTCTATTTTTCATTCCCCTTTTTTGTTAAATATGCAAAGAATGTTAAGCTTTTTATTCTGATGTTAATTTGTGACGTAACTTATGCTTCTTTGATTTTGGGTTGGGTTTTGTTGTTTTGTTTTGTTTTTATTGTCTTAATTTGCTAAATTTTATTTGCTTTTTGATTATTTTGTTTCATGGAGAAATATTTACTCTGCTTAGTCTTACTATTCAGTATCAGTTAAAATTTTGAAGCTTGAATTTCTTTTTAATGCATAGCATCTGAGAAACGTGAAGTGCTGCTATGCAGCTTGACAGATAGTTGAGTTAATTTTTAATACTGATGAGAATTTGCAAAACATATTTTAAAACATTACACAGAAACACTAAAATTATAACAGAAAATATTATGAATTGTTTCTGGTTGGGGTTTTTTTGGTGGGTTTTTTTTGTTTGTTTGTTTTTCTTCTATAATTGAAGACAACTTTTTTAGAGAATTGTCACAGTTTAGGGTCAGGGCAGCCTGTTAGACCTATAACAGATTCTCTCTGTTAACCACCCTCCCTCACCAAAGGGGTAGAGAAGGGGAATATGAGAGAGAGACTTAGCGATTAGAAAAGGAAACTAGAACAGCTTGAATGAAATTGAAAATAATAATAAAAAAGGAATATATACAAATATACACAAAACCAGTATTGAACCCAATGCCGCCCCCCACCCCCCAGGCCCCAATGGCAATTACATCATTGTCACCACTGATGCTGTGGAGTAGGCACTGGGAGAGTCCCAGACTGGGCCCAGCAGCAGATGGGAGCTGTGTTCAGGAGCTGGATTCTGGTACCAGATGCAGGAACACACAGGTTGGCATTGAAGGCAGAACAGTGTCCTCCTTGGATGCTAGCCATTGAAGAAGTGCGAAGAAGCCAGAAGAGCCAAGCTGAGAGATCTTGACCCTTGTGACCCTCAGCTTTATACTGAATATGACGTCTATGGGCTGGAATCCCTTGTTGGTCAATCTAGGGTCACCTGTCCTGTCCGCTCCTCCCTGCAGGTGCAGCCTTTCACTTTCTGCACTCCCCAATGTGGTACACAAGATCCAGCAGTGGCCTTGGTCTGCACACCAATCCTTGTATTAACTCTAACCATGGGGTGTTATGCCTGCTAGAAGCAGACGCTGCCTGTGAGAACAGGCTGCTGACTTCAGACAGTGCAGTTAGAAGAGACTGAACTGAAAAATAAAGTCACTGAACAGAATTAGTTCTGTTCTCACTCAAACCAGGACAAGAATTTTCTTTCATTTTGGGAATAAAATTACAACTGTTTTGGTCACATAATTCATCAATGATCCCTATGTCTGAAAGATGAAGCACAGAGAGAGCTCATTTAAATGCGTTGTGGGTTTTTTTTCCCATAAATTTCTGTCAATAACAGGGTTTAAGGTTTTTTGGATAGAAAAGTGTAAATTAGCTGTAGTTCATTTAAATATTTTTTTCAATGAATTTCTGTCAAGATCAATAGTTTACTTGCATATGAAAATGATAATCTGATAATCAGAATTCTTAGATACTTTTAAAGGCACTCAACTGCATATAAACTGTTTGAGGAAATTAATGTAGTCATTTATTCAGCTGGACAAGTAGAAGGATGGAGAGTTAAAATTGCTGATGTATTTTACCTCCATTTTTCATGTAGTCTTTATTCCCCAACAGGCACTGTCTTTTTAGTATGTAAAACATATTAACTGCTGTGTTATTAAGTTTGTCTCAGTTTAACCAAAGCAACAAAGGAAATTGGAATCTTAACCAGATACAAATCACTTCTAAATTCAATTAAATTTGCACAGTTTCCTTGCCTATGTGATGTGAATTACTATAAGATGTTTCTAATGCCATTTATGTGTCCCACCATTTTTTTTTTTACCCTCTCTTTAACCTCATTTTTTCCAGTCTCACCTTTTTTTTCCTATCATTTTAATAATTTATTTTCTCTTTTTTTTTTCTCACTTTTTTTTTTGCCTTGTATGCTTGCTTTCCATTTTCTTCAAAATTTTTATTATAACCCCATTTGTTCTTGCACATAGCGCACTTCACACAATTTATGGAGGCATGTTCCCGGTGATTTTTCTTGCAGTCACAAGAAACATACTTTACTGTTAAATGCATACGCGTTTACCTTTTTTTCCACTTGTGCTAAGAAGTCCATGAACCAGGACCTCTTTATGTGAAGTAACGTGTTCTGCGTTGTTTCACATGTTCAACACTCTTCTGTGTGTGTGTGTCCAGATTAATTTCTGTTGTTCCTGAGTGATTCAGGATGGAGCTGCTTCTGTCATTTCATGTGTCATCAGTAAAAAGTAGTTCTTACAAAAGGAACAAGAACAGAGGCAGTGTAAGAGGAGGAATGTGGCCATTCATTAATTCAAGTGGTGTATCACTCCTGCACTGCTTTTCTTCACAGGCTTCTGTTATGCTCTTGTCTAAAGATCCTACTTTTTTATATGTTCTGCTTTGGGATGCCAGGTAAATGAAAACTATACAAGACGTGAAAACAGTATGTGTTGCTAAGATATTTTTATCAAGATAATTTATTTAGGTTGAATTATTATTTCCTAATAAGAATTTGTAGGTGAAATTTAGAATTGTCTAAGGAGGGATTGTCTTTGTTGATTTGAAGATGGCCCTACTTAACCCTCTCTTCCTCCTTTATGTAAAAGCTAGAACATTTTAAAGAAGTTGAAATAGCAAAGATTAAAATGGAGGAGAAAGTGCAGACCCAGAAAGAAATCTCTGAGCTGCGTCATGAGTTAGAGAAGACGCATCAAGCAAAGTCTGAAGCCTTGATTTCTCGTGAAAAGAATGCTATTGAGAGGCTTCAGAAGCAACAAGAGGTAAAGTTCCAAATATATTTTTTTTATTAATCTAGTACAAAATGATTCAGTGAGTCAATGAAACTGTTCTTTAAACTTTGGGAGATTTAGCTTCAGGTTTTAATTGGCTTCTTAGTGAAAGCTTTGAATTTACTTTTATTATTATAAATAAGGGAATGCATTTAGCAACTGCAAGAATGAATATGGGTAAATATTGAAGTAGGGCTGGCTGGAAAAGGGAGCAGTTCTACAAGCCAGAATTGAATGATTTAAATGTAATAAATACTTTTAAATTTCTCCTAATAACTGATGAATTCAGACCACTGAGGTTTGGTTTTTTTGTTTTGTTTTTTTTTTTTAACAGAAAGTTGAACATAGCTTTTAGTTATAGTATAAATTCTTTCAGTTACTTATAAGGACTCTAAGTGCAATATATAGTCTGTATGGTACAGATGTGCCATTTCTGTATGTCATTATATGTTGAACATTATTAATATCTACAGTCTTTACTGTAAGCTAGATCTCATTTAATTTTTCTGAATACTTTTTTGTTGATGAGTTTCTCCTTTGGTCTCCTAAGTCCTGGTGTTTTCCCAGAATAGTAACTTTTACTGCAGCACACAGTAATCTTTATATAGGTCTAAATTGCTTCTCCCAATCTCTGTTACTTTTCAGCTTTTGGAAGAATAGTTTGCTTGCTCTTCTGTTGCCTGTTTGCCTACTCACCCCTCTGCTGTCTGCTGCAGACCTTCTTGTCCAAATAATAGTAATCCACAAATGCTGGTCACATTTTTGCTTTGCTGTGGTGGCTTGTTTTTTGTTTCTTTTTGTTTGTTTGTTTGTTTTTTGTTGTTGTTGTTTTGTTTTGTTTTTTGTTGTGTTGTTTGTTTGTTTAGGTGTTTTGGTTTGGGTGTTTGTTTTGGTTTTTTTTTTGTTCTGGTGGTGTTTGTTTTTTGTTTTGTTTGTTTTCTTTTTTTCACCACCCTGAGATCATGTGGTATTAGCTAATGAAACAATCATATAGGTCTCTATATAGGTTATTATATACCAGTCTCTACTGTTGACCTCCTTCCAATCTTAAAATTAATCATTATATCAGTATGCCATTAATTTTTTTCATGATTATGTCCTTAGGTGCTTTCAAGAATCTATTTTATGATGTCTATTTTATGGTATCAGTCTTCTTTTGTGGGCATGAAATTAATTCAGTAATTGGGACAGAAAAAAAAAAAGACAACTAGATCAACATATCTGTCAAGTATTGTGTATGAGTATGTGGTTGCTCACGTCAGCTTCTTCACTCACTGCAAAGTATATGCTTCATTTACCTGGGGACACTTTGTTTAACAGAGACCAGGAGGTTTATTGAGTTGAAGTGTATTTACAGTAAAAGTAGAAGGTCATTTAACCTTTTACTAAGATAACTTAATTTCCTGGGCATAGCCAAGGAAATCTGGCTTGACAAACTGCTCTATTTTTTTGCACCAGGTATAGCAGCAAAGTCTTTCACCACTGTCATGTGTGTTATGACTTGCAACATTGATACAAGCACCCATACACCAAAATAATAATTATTTTTTTCTTAGCAATTATTATTTCTTTGGAGAGAAATAATGCCTTTTGTACTTAAGGACAAGAAAAGCTATTTTTTATTAATAAGAATAAATGTGACTTTGGGTATTAGCATGTTTATCACTTGGAGAATCCCTTTTACAATTTGTTTGATTTCTGTATCTTAAATTGCAAAGCCATGAAGACTGTTGATTGACTCAGTTTCAGATGTAAATAATGTTTTATCAGGGGTTTTGACATTTATTTTCCCAATTATGTTTTCATGAAGAACCTACAAAACTGTTGGTTATTTTTAAAAAAGCAGATGTTTGAACTTGTTTATTTTGTAACTTTTTTAAACTTTTTTTTTTAATGTAAGTTTAAATCAGTGCTGTTTCTTAAAAGAAAAGGGTTTACAGGTAGCCAGTGTGACTCCGTGTAAAGCATTTTTACTCAAAGGAGAAAGGGAGTTAAGAAACCAACCCTGTAATCAATTCTGGATCTTATTTCAAGTTATGACATAATAATATTTATTGGTGTGAGACCAATTCCTGAAGAAGATCTTTGAAAGTTTCATCATGTTAAACAGTAGATACCTGTATGAAGTGTGAAGTAAAACTAGAGATAATATTTTGTGATTCAGATAGAAGCAAAGGAAGTGTACGCTCAGAGGCAAAGTCTACTGAAAGATATTGAAGCCGTAAGGACCAGAGAGGCGGAACTGAAGCAAAGAATTGAGGCATTTGAAATGTAAGTTGCTGAAGGGCATATAGAATATTATATTATTGTTTGGGGTTTTTTTCTCCTGAAAAACATACTTCAAGATATTGCTGCTTCTGTGACATTGCAGTAGATTCTATAGCCCAGAAGCTGTGTTTTGCATTTTGAGCAGTATTGTGTACTGTTAGCAGGGATATGTCATAAAAAAAAAAAAGATATTTTAGGGTTTTTTCTGTTCCTCCTCATCCAACCAAAACACTGCATCATTGCTTTGAAGACAAAGAGAAAGATGTTTTCTTTGAAGTGTTTTAATTAAAAAATACCCAACCCTAAACTCCAAACAACACGGTATGTAATCCTAACGCTCAGAGGAGCTATTTTGCTGCTTCAGTCTTGGTTGTTCTTTTTCACTTGTCCTTAGTATAAGTTTTCTTTGGTTAAATAAAAAAAATAAATAAGCCATTTTTAGCCAGGTTTTCAGTACTACTTAATGTCATTACTTTGTCCTTTTTTTTTTTTTTTTTTTAAAATAGAAATATTAGTATCCTGCTAACAAAAACTTGACGTTTCCTTTATTTTATTAACAAACCAGCAGAGGGTGCTGATAGAATAGCATGCTCAGCACCATCTCCTCTGAAGCCTTTCTGGTGTGGGAAACTGAGCTAGGGTTAACCCGGGATAGCTGCATAATTGATTGGTACTGGATTTTAAATAGGGCAGTTTAGTTTGTGTCACATCTCTTCGTTCTTAATGAATTACAAGGGCAGATTCTGATGATAATTTTAAATTGCTGCAGCGTTCCCAGCAAGCATATTACCCTTTGAGTCTCTAAATGTTTAAAAAAAAAACAAAACAAAACCTAAAGTTTGGAGTTTATAACTGGTCATTGTCTGTATTTCAGCACTCAAAAGATTCAGGAAGAGAAAAATAAAGCTGTTGATGATGCACTTCGACGTCGGGAGGTTGCTGTGAAAAACATAGAGGACACATATGACCAAAAGCTTAAGACGGAACTCTTAAAGTAAATGTTTCTTTTGTCCCTAATAGGTTTGATTCTGCTCCCTATGAAAACAGAATAACAAATTTCATAGGATTTATCTTCAAAAGCATAACAAATTAAGGACGTTGAAAATGTACATTCATGGTTTTTGTGTTTAAATTCTTTACATGGAATTCTTTACTGCTTAGCTCTTTGCTGGTAAGACAGAATGTCCTGTCAGGTTCAGAAAAAGCTTGGTATAGAAAATAATTGTCTCTTAATTATAGGTGATATCAGTGTTATAGTTTAAATACTCTGTTGTTGTCTGAGAAAGAGATGTGACATTAGTTGTATGCTTAGACAAGAGGATGTGAAACAGTGTTAGTGACTTCCTTCGACCACAATGAAAAGAACTGGCTATTTTACAAATGCAGAAAAGGCATGGGGGGCAAATTCTCATTAAAGAGGTGTTGCAGGTTTTTTGGAAAGAAATAGTGAGGCACACTATTCCACAGATAGATTGGCTTCTGCCTTAACCCCTCCTCATTTTTGGAGAGGGATTCTCTGATATAGATCACCCTCTTTTATTGAATGCCATCATGATTTCAAAGGATTTGCTTAGAAAAGATGTTAGAAAGTGTGAGACATCTTCTATGACAGCTTATGAGGTGTTGCAGTGGGCATATCCTAACTTTGCTCTTGAACCTTTTGGCAGTGCTTTTATCAGCTGAAGGGTTACTTGGTGCTTCAGTGCAGGCACGTGCTCTCGGCATGGGATTGCCCTTGTATTCCATGGCATGAAATCAAATGGCTGATGTATCATTGCTCTTTATTGCAAGCCAGTGAACAATGAGTATTATCTGTGTTAATGTGCCTTTATTTAAATTACAGAGGAAAGGTGTAAAGAATAGGTTTTTATAAGAATGATGCCTCAGCTGAAACTGAGTAGATGTGAGGATTTTGTCAACGAGAACAGTGAAATGCATAATTGACTCACCTTGTTATCTTATCTAGTCTGTAACTGCTAGTTACAAATATGCTTCTAAAGTGCTTTTGGCTTTTATGTTAAATTAGCAAATTATGTTAAGGATGAATTGCTGCTTAGCTCATTTTATCCACATACAAAGTATTTTAGATATTCTGCAAATGCTCAGGAAGATAAAATCCATGTCTTTTGTCCCAAATCTGTATCAAAGAACTTATTGTAGAGAAATATGCTTGTTAGAATTTATATATATATATATTTTTTTTTTTTTCTTATTTCTGGTACATATTAAATGCCATGATTGGGAGAAGGATCTGAGTGGTCTGGACCGTTTGCAAAAATGCAGATATGGCAATCTCTGAAAATATTTATAATCTATGTCCCAATTATGCAAAATGCTGAGCTTCCTTAGCTCCTGTAAATTCCAGTAAAATTGAATAGTAAAGTATGATGATTGCTGGGCTGTGAATAGTGGTGTACCTGGACTGTCCTCAGTGTCTACCTGGTGGCCAATGATGAGCAGAGAACTCTTGGGACCAGTACTGGGACCCATACTGTCCAACACCTGGATGTTGACATGGAGCATCCTCAACAACTCTGAACATGAGGCTAAATTGAGGGGAATGGCTTCCACGGTATATGTCAGAGTTTCAGTCCAGACAGACTTTGATAAGCTTGGGGATTGTGCCAACACAAACCTTAGGAATTTTAAGAAGAAGAACTGCAAAGCTCTGCGGTCAGGACAGAATATCCCTGTGGAGTATGGGGAAAAGGAATTGACTGAGGAGGTGCATCTCTGAAGAGGACATGGGAGTTACAGTGAACGCCAGGTTGACTATGAGCCAGCAGCACACTGTGGCCGATGAGGCAAACAGTGTGATGCATGACATAAGTAGCAGCGTGGCTAACAGGCTACTGGGGGAAGTTATTATCCCCTTTGGGTACTGGTGAAGGCTCTGCTAGAGATATCATGCCCAGGTTTGGTCTCCCCAGTTCAAGAAAGGAATGAAGAAACTGGAGAGGGCTTAGTACACATCTGTCAAGATAGTTATGGGACTAGCAGATGTGATCTCTGAGTTCACATGGCAGGGGCTGTAAATTGTGGTTTGGGAGACTCAGCTTGGATGTGGGGAGAAGAATTTTTACTGGGTGGGTAGTGCAGCAGTAGCACAGGTGACCTTGGGAGGTAGTGGAATATATATCCTTTGAGGTTTCCCAGACTTAGCTATGGAAAGCCACAGCTGATCTGCTCTAGAGTGTCAGTAGTCTTGCTTTTTGAGACGGTAGTTGAATGAGGTGATTGGCAGGGCCCTTTCCAGCTGTTTCAATGGCTCTGCAGCAGCTAATTTTGTCAACAAATGTGTGATTATAGTTTAGCTGGGAAAGGCAGGAATTTACACAAATGCACTTGTGCACGTACATTCTTTGGGAATACATAATTCTTTTTACTTCTAGATACCAGCTTGAATTAAAAGAAGAATATATAGCCAGAAGCAATAAAGTTATTGAAGATGAGAAAAAAAATAAAGGTAACCTTCTCACTGAGATTAATAAAGTAGCTGTTTATCTCTAGAACTTTTACTAGCAAGTATTTCAAAACACTGTCATTACTAGACAGTCACAGTGTTCAGTAACAGTGGTGTAAGTGACAGAAGAGCCATCAAAACAGATTTTTGAAAAAGTGTAGCAGGATCCAGTGACAGGCCAGCAACTCCTTGCTGTTCAGAATGGGGTGGAAGCCGTGAACTGCTGATTTGCACAGAGGCTGCAAAGCGTTTTGCTTTTTCAGTTTCCTGTTTCCTTCTGAAGTCCTACTAGCTCATTCATTCTCTAATTGAACTCTGGTACAGTCTGGTACAAACTGGCGACCATTCAAGGGTATAGTACATTTATTGTGCACAAGATGTTTAACTGGAGCTTGAGGAAGAGAGCTGGGACAGATAACATATTTAGAGTGTCTAAGTTTGGGACGTGAAAGAAATGATAGATAGTGTGCATATGAATTTGATTTACTTAATTCTAAAGGAGTATTTGTAGTATATGTATGTATACATACAGTGTGATTTACTTCATTTTGAAGGATTATGTATGACTCCTTCAAAAAAAGTCATTTTTATGTCTTGAATTAAATTGAGTGTTGGGCTTAGCAGCTTAAACTGGTTTTTGCTGATACAGTTTTTTATTGTAATACTCTACTAATTTAATTCAGCATTTCGTAATCCTCCCTGCAGAGAAAGCTATGCTTTTGCATGAAGAAGCCATTGCTGTTAATTCAAAAAAGGAGGAACTCAAGCAAGCTATATCACGCACGAAAGAGCTTGAGGTAATTGTAAACATGAATTGAAAGAAGCTGTATTCTAATTAGTGAATTTGAGGTATATTTGAAAAAAAAACCAGTGAAATAAAACCAGTTGTTAAGTAGCACAGCATGGTTCATAAGCTTCTAAATTCTTCTTTATCTGCAGCTGGATTTGGAGTCAGTGAAGTCCCAGGTTCTGTTGGTCAGTAAACAGAATCAGTTGTTGACAGAAAAACTGAAAGAGGTATCAGACTATCCTTTGCTAAAGGAGGAGAAATTGGAGCTCCAAGTGCAGAATAAACTACTTAGACAACAGTTGGATGAGACACGCAGTGAGAACCAACATCTTCGAGACAGTCAGTGTGAATGATTTAGTAATTTTCTTGTTAAATGTTTCCTTAAGTATTTGTTTAGACAGTAATTTTTCATTAAAATACATTCTTTGTGTTATGTCTACTAGTAGTTTGCATTAAACCCCAAATAATGTTTATGTAAAATGAAATAGTCCCTGGCATTCTAAGTTTATTTTGTTTAATATGTCTTAGTACAAATCCCGAATTCAGTGGTAGCTGTAATAATATGAAGAATATCCCTTTCACCCCTTTAAAAAAAACAGTGCAGTACTTCTAATCATACCATTAGCATGGTTAATAATGGTAAAAAAGCACTGCATTATTAAGTGCTTGCCTGACTATAGTTATAAAATGCCAGGTATTTTTATTGTGCGTTTGAGATTACAGGAAAGCAGAAATGTAAGGCAAGTGTATGTCTTTTTCTTTGAGAATAGGACAGTCTGGGCCTAGTTTTTAAATGACTACACCAATAAAAATTTCAGTCTTTTACAGAAGAAAGAAAACAAATCCCTAAGTACTTTATTCAAACAAAGCCTTGTTACGTTCCTAAAAACAAATCCGTTCTAGATTTTGAAGGTGTTTCACGTAGAAAAGTGCATGCTTGTTATTCTATGGCTGAGTTTCTGTCATTTCTTTTTCTGGGTAGAGCTGTCCCAGCCCTCAGCAGAGCACCTGGCCTGCCAAGCAGAACTGAGGAGAGTGGAACATTCTAGGAAGCTGGCACTGGATGAATTTGAAAGTCATAGGCAGATTTTGGAAAAGCAGCTACAAAGTGAGGTAAATTTATTCGAAGTAATTTGAATCCTTTCTTCTTCCTGTTGTCTTGTTCATGTTTATTTATGTACCTGTGCATGCCTTGTAGTGGGTAGTTATAGGGATTGTTTGTATTCTACTTTTTTTTTTATGTAAACAAGCTAAAGAAAACAAAACGACACCAAAAACATTAAAAAGAAAAGCCAACCCAACTTTACCAAAGTAAATCTTTCCAAGTCATTAAGTTGTCTGAACTGACTTGCAGCAGGATACTGTCTGTATATGGTTTGACTGGACCTGAAAAACATTTAGAAACAAGTATTCAGCCAGTTGAGATTACTCTTTTTGTTTGAGATGTGCTGACTTTTGTTTTTCTCTCCATCTCCTATAGGCTGAGCGTTGTGCCCAGTTGAAGACCCAATTGTTGGACTCTGAAGCTACTGTCAGGAAGTTGAATGCGCAGGTTGAAGAATTGAAACTGCAGGTGAAACAAACGCAGGCAGGTTTGTATCTTACACCAGAGTCCTTTGTGAACTTCACTCACCAAACCTCTTTAAGAACTTCCAGCAGCTTAGTAAAGCTGCAGTTACGTAGAACTAAAATACCACCAGTGAGCAGATTGCAAGTTTAAAATCAAAATCCATTAAGAAGCTCAGTTTAAAAAGCAGACTCATTACAACTTTTCCTTCCTTTTAGAAAACATATAGGAGGAAGGGAAAACATTCTTCCCTAAATTCTTGTATGTATTTATTACTTGTTTTTACTCAGTATGAAGACAGTAATATTTGGTGATAGCATAAGCACCATTTTCCAGGAGGCAAGTTTTTTTTTTTTAAAGCGTTTTAAAGCATTTAAAGCATTCTTGAATGTTCATAATACAAATAATAAATTTGAAATTGTATTGCATAGCTCGCAAATTTAAATTTAAAAGTTTTAAACAGTTGTTGTCAAGGCTAATAACTTACGCATCTCGTATGGGCATTAGAGAGAGGCACTTGTGTAAAACAATTCTGTCTGCTGAAGAAATGTAGTTCTAAAGATGCCTGTCTGACAAATTGCTAATATCAAGTATGATAAATATAGGTTTTGGCACATATATTTAATCTAAAAATATGGAATTGAATTATATAATGATTATACATTACATACAGCACGTTACACCATAGTTCAGTAGATGCAACACTTTACTCAATAGACCAGTATGTACATTTTCATATGTGGTACAAGTATTGGTACTATTTGGAATTGGAAATCTGTTAGTGTTAAAATACAAATATATATTTTATTAAATGACTGAAAGTACTACAGGAACTTTCATTTTCCATCAGGGCTAAGAATGTCAATGAAGAACTACTTATGTAGAATAAAACCAAGGTTGTCATTTTGCTGAGAAAGATACAGCCCTATAGATTGGTCTTTTGGGCTTGTGGAAGTATACAAGTGTAAGTCAGGAAGAAGAAAGCTTGAAAACATTTAATTTAACTGACAATTTTGAATAAGCACTCTAAAAAACAAACAAAACAAAAACACACACACAAAACCCAACAAGCAAAAAACCCAACCTAAACAACTATATGTGCTATGTTGTTTTTCTCCAAATTTCTTTTTTGATCTACACAGATGGAAACTGTTACAACTTGTGTCCTGCCTTGGTACCCTCACCCTTTAGCAGCATGATTTGGTATGATGTGTCCAAAGTGGTGACATTTTATTTATTTATTGAAACATAATTTAAGAAATAAGTGTGCATACTTCAGGTAGTTTCACATGGAAGGGTCATATACTAAAAAATAATTTTAGTGATAATTTACATTAGAAATACATTTAAGTCAGCCCATTAAATTCTCAAAATAATCCCATGTTTAAAAAAAATTTGATCAAATTGGAATTTAAATGCTGTAATTTACTGTTTCTGTTTCATTATGGGTCTCTCCCTCTCACTTTTTATTGTCACTCACTTTCTCTTGCTATACTTCAGCTCTGGAAAATGAAGTGTATCGGAATCCAAAGCCTTCACTTGTGGATCGCTCTGTCCTTGACTTCAGTGGTGACAGAATTGTGCCTCATGATATTTACATGGAGAGCATGTTCCTGAAGAATCAGGCTGTGGCCGATGCAATGAAGGTGAATGCTGGGCCAAGAGCTGCCTGTCATCAACAGTTACAGCCACGTAGTGCTTCTCCGGATTCTGACTTGGAGTGTATGGCACAGACTCGGGCTAGAATAAAAGAGCTAGAAAAAGAGGCAGAATATTTGGAAGAAGCCTACAGGAACTACCAACACAGAGTCATGCAGGAGGCAGCTGCAAGCAGAACGCCGAGAAAGATGCTGTCTCCTTTATTTCTACAATGTGCTGTTAATAGACCCCCCCTGACTACCCAACATGAACTTCTAGAGGATAATCCCAGCTCTCAGCATTCCCCCCTGAGCAGTCCAAGAGGTGAAAAACACATCAAAAGAACTGGGCAGGTTGATGTCTTTAAAAGTCCCCTTACGCCACCACACAGAGGACCGTCGTCTTCAAGACGCCTTTCTTCTACTCCTGTTTCCAAACTGGACAGAGATCTCAGCAGCAAGAAGATTTCAGATGGTAAATTACGATTGTTAATGTGGTCTGGTATTGGGGTTTTACTTATTGTTCCTCTTGTGCTATGGGAAGAGAATGGTTTAGCAGTGATAGCCTTTTACTCATTTGTTATTTGTTAAGAGGCAGGAAAAGTCAGAGACAAAACATGGTAGTTTCTTGGAGTATTGCTTCTTCATGAAAACAAGTACTGGAGAAGTACGTTGACGGAGGCTAAACATGGCTGCACTTAGTTCGGGTAGCTTTAAAGACTATGCCATATAAGTCACTACAGGTGTAACCTTATGATATGCAGAGTTTCATTCAAAGGTTGCTATTAAGTATAACTACTTTGCAATGTTACTTGTAATTTGCTAGTTTTAATAACCCTCCCTCTGTAGTCCTGGCCCCCATTTGGCTATTGTAGTTAACATATGTGAATCAGGGGGGTGGGAGGCAGAGGTTAAATGATCATATGTATCATATGTAGCAGAAGACCACCTCCTGTGGCCTCTCCTAAATAGAGCTTTCCTGTCTGAAAGGTCCAGAATTGTCCTTGTTTTTTTTTTTTTTTTTTTTTTTCTGTGACATCTTTATCAAATCATGAGTAATTGTGGGGTGGAGAGGATCAGTGCTTGGTCATGATTGGAACATAGTAATTTGATATTAATGTCACAATGTCTAATAATTACATAGTTGTTTGCTTTTGTTGTTTTGTTTTTATTAAAGAGGAAGTACTCAGAAAAGCAAGCAAAATAGAAAAGAATTGAAAATTTAAAAAACCATGGCGTTGTTTCAAATCTGCAGCACCTCTTGTGTGTCGTGCAATTCTTGTCACCCTAGCTCAAAGTGGATTTATTAAGATGACAGAAAGAGATAATGATCAGCTTCTACATGAAGAAAGTTTGAATATAAGAAGGGCAGCTTAGTTTGGGAAAGATTTGGCTGAGGCAGGCTGTAGGAAACTTAGGTGCTACAGAAATTGAGCTGTATGTAATGTAGGAAAACATTTTTGCAGCTAGATGATATGTTCTCAAGTAGTAGGTTGTAGTAAACTACCATGTGAGTTGTCTGGTGTGCCACCTGTGTCCTGACATGCAGCGTGTGCTACACTGGGGAGGTGCAGGTAGTGAGTGCTACGTGCTGTTCTTGTCCATTTGTTTTGCGTGTGAATATTTGGCACATTATTTTAGAAAAGATTGGATTTGGGTGGGCTGTGGGTTCCCACTGTGAACAGCTACTGCTGATACACGAGTACAGCATAACTGCTGGGTCCCGTTCTGTCAGCTCTCAGCTTCTTTAGAGGATGTTTGTCTGTGTTGCATGGGCAGGGGGGCTGTCTGGAAATCCAGGGGCAACCCTTACTCCGAAGCATCCTGACTTCTGCCCTGGAATGGTGGTGTGCGCGCAGTCCCATTATGCACGTGTTGTAAAAACCATCTTCATCTGAGAAATTGCAGAGCAAATAATTGACTAATACAAACTGTGGGGTTTTTATTCTGCAGACACGAGTGGCTCGTACCTTGCCTCTTCACAGCAGAGTGTTGACCAGGTGCTTTCTCCTATTTCAAAGCCACCTCTAGTTTCATCTTCTGAGTCTGTTTCTTCTTCACCATCCAGTCATGGCCAGAAAATCAGGTAACGTTGTTTACAAAGCAACATTTTAACCTACTTTTTAAAGAAACATCTATCTAACCGTTCATTGTGATAATGCCTTTTACAATTCAAGCAAGCCATGAATTTTCTGAGAACTTTTCTAAAGATGGATAAGGATTTCCATTCTTGAATATCATACCTCAAGAGGAGCTTAATTATACAAACCACAAACACCCCCCTCCTCCCACATGCAGACACCTTTGTCAAATACAGTTTGACACTTTTGCCTTTGTTAAATTTGTGCTTCCTTACAGTGCAAAGTTATGTGCAGTGAAATACTTGAACTTCAAGTGTATTGGAAACTTCAGATGAATGTGATGCTTTGTTTTGCTTATTAAAAAAAAAACAAACAAAAAACTGTCCTATGACAAAGTAAAACTTAATTGAATTACATAGTGTTCTGTAACGTCATTTCACTGTTGTAGCTGAGCAAGGATGAAAGGTTATTCCAAAAGATTCCCTTTGCTGGGGAGAATGGTAATGGCAGCACTAGCTTCAGAGCCTGAAAACTCTGCTGCTGTGGAACAGTGCAAGGCAAAGGACTAAAAAACCCGGAGAGGGAGAATGTGAGGCTTCCTAAGTGTGTCTTGCTTTAATGTAGATATAGCAAATCGATAAATATCCATTGCTAAAATTACTCAAATTCTGCTCTTTAAGGATAATTAATTAACATTTAGAACTCTCGCTTCTCAGCACTTTCAGTTTGTGCTACTTCAACCAATATTAAGTATTGTTTAGTTACCGTGTGTGGCTCTGAAGATAGAAGGTGGTTCATTTGGTCGCTGTCACCACCGGACAGACACCAGTCATGCATAGTTTAGGGATTCCTGGACTCAGATCAGGCTAATTTACTTTGTTGGCTTTCAGACTTCTGTAGAAATCTCTGTAGATATAGGTCTAGATTTAACAATAAATTTCTGCTTTTGCCCTGCCTTGCTTTTGCCCTTCTTTGCTTTTCTACTTCTCTTGTGTCGGTGTTGTAACAAACTTCAAAGCAAGTGTGGTGTGGCTTTTCATGTTTCAAGAGAGCCGCAGGTTCTGTGGAGCTTGAAGTCTCTTGTATCAGTGTAGACTTTCTGTTGCATTGTATTTCTTCACACAGTAGACCACTTTCAGGCAGTTGAATGAAAGATTAATTGTTAATAAGTAAATATTCCACTTATCACTAATTGCAGAAAATGTGTTTTCTAAAAGTTTCCTAAAAATGTAAAATCTGCTCCTAAAAGTAACAGAGTTAACCAACCACTGCCTTGCATGCTTATTGTACAATATCTATGAGGAAAAAAAAAAAATTATTAAAACCCCTGAGGAATGTATGTACATGTCCAAGATATATTTGACTCTTCCTGGTGTCCCATAACTTTGGACCCATTGATAACTTAAAAATGTAGACTGTGTACTTTTTTGATTAAGAGCAATGTCTATACTGTGCTGCAAATGGGAATGTGAGGGTACTACAGTGACCAATTAACTCTTCCTTGGAATGTCTTACTTACAAAAATCCTGTCGGACATCTCCCCCTCATATGACTTACCTGAATGTGAATCTATTTTTAGCAGTTTGCTGTCATGAGCTCTTTTGGGATTTGACAGTTTGGACTCCTTTATATGGATGGCACAGAAGCCTACTAAATGTGATCCCAATAAGGCTAACAAGAACTCTTGCTGACATTGTAGACTAATTTGAGAAGAAACTTCATTTCAGAAGACAAAGTTGGGTCTGAACTTCATTTTTCAATGACTTGAAATTTTTTTCAAGAAAAAAGTAAAACTACAAGCTCATCACAAATTCCTGTCCAGAGTCATGATCATCTCTCATCTTTCACATACCAGAACAGGCCTTTTGCATAAGCCTGATGTTCAAAAGCTATTAAGGTCATATTTGATGCACACAAAAAAACCTCCGTAAAAAAAGGCCACTAATTCCTTGATG
The DNA here is from genome assembly GCA_025345505.1 of Todiramphus chloris collaris. Classification (NCBI taxonomy): domain Eukaryota; kingdom Metazoa; phylum Chordata; class Aves; order Coraciiformes; family Alcedinidae; genus Todiramphus; species Todiramphus chloris. The sequence continues at coordinate 5,659,493 of JANVCC010000067.1, forward strand.
TATGTCTCTTGCTCTGTCTATTTTTCATATCTGTGACCTGACTGATGAGCTTTTGCTGATTGAAGCTCAGTAGTTTCTGCTGCCTTATTGAGAATCTAAATCAAGGCAGCTCATTTCATTCATTAACAAGCTATAATGCTAATTTTATTTATTTATTTTCTCTGATGAGCTTGGTCATGTGCCTGTATAAATGTTTTTGGGGTAGGAATCTCTCGTCTCGTTTGTGGGAATGGGATAGGTAGCAGAACTTTTCTCTTTTCCTTTTTATTTTATTTATTGTTTTGGTTTTAAGATCTCTTTTCAGTAAATTAATAACTTGGGAAAATTGAGGTGGATAAAAATGACTTCTCTTTCCTGTCTGTATCTCCTGTTTCCATGCATGAAATTTATCTGTTCTTCACAGTCACTGGTGCCTCCACTCTCCAAAACTGAGAATCCTGAAGAGGTGTCTTCAGAAAAAGCTCAAGTGTTTAATTTTCAATGTTTCTTTCCTAAGAAAAGACACTTGAATTGCCCTTAACTTGCTAGCCATCATTCCAGATTTGATGGCTGAGGAAAGACAGCTTGTCCCGGGACAGCTCTAGTAGGCATTTGTAGGGCTGTCTTATTTCAAGTACACATTATGCATTTAATATAGAGAGGATCTCTTCTGTGTCTTTAGAATTTGGGGAGAGCCTTTATGGTTTTGGCCTTAAAAATAAGCGGTTGGGATTTCTAGGAACTGCGAGGTTAGTTCCTCTAAGTGCCTGTCACTTATTTACCTGCTCATTCACTTTCTCTATAGTATACCTCAGATTTCCAGTATTCCTGTGACAGCCCTCACAAAGTGCAGATTGAATGTTAACCTGCATGTTAAGGTGATATGGAAAAATGCCCAAAGACTGTGAGGGGCTGTACTTCTTTTGGAGAAAGGTGTTGTAGAGTCCACGCTGCCTGAAGAATGAACGGTGTGAGCAAGTTGTGCTGCAGAGAACAGGCAGTTGTGGGTTGTAGTTGCTTTCTTGAGCTCCTTGTGAGAAAGCAATGGTATGATGTCCCAATAATTTTCTTCAACTTCTTGCTTTCCCAAGGCTTTCTTAAAGGGAAAACATTCTTCTGTTGAGTGTTTTTTAATTTCTTGTGCCTTGGACTGTTTTCTGTTACAGAAAATATTTGAGAAATGCATGTGTGGGCTTTTCCAGCTATTTACTCTCATTATTAGGCAAATTCCACATCATTGATGTGTATTGTGGAATTAAGTTTACAGCCTCTAGATTTTAAGTGGGAATGGGAACTTCTTTGAAAAGAAAAGAAAACACAATGCTGTAGCACCAGTAAGCCATTACAAGTTAGACCTCTGTCAGTGGGGAAGAACAATTGCTTCTGTGACTACAGGAGCTCATTGTTTATTTATGTTTCAAGATATGAGTGGTATGAAGGAGGCCAATAAACACAGACAGGAAGACTAGAGTTATAAGGCAAATTATTATCTAAACCATTCCTGGTTTTTTTTTGTTTAGGGCTGAAGAAACTGATTGTGAGGGTTGTTTTAGGCTAAAAAGAAAAAGTAATTTAAGACATTATCAAAACAGTTTAGCTGGTGGTAATTGTTTTTTGTTTAAGTTTTGATGGTGATTTTAAGCGTAACTCATGCAATTTAATCATTTGGTGTTGATTGGCATGCCAGTACTGTTATGAAATACTGACATGAGGGTTTGCTTGCCAACTTTATATGATGGAATGAATTTTGAAAACTGGAATTACATGTGTTTATTCTCCTTTATGAGGCAAACCTCTTCAGTGTTCTGAATCCAAGGCAGAGTATTGACTGGTTTTTATCGCAGTGTTGCAGGACACAGTACTGGAGAAAGTGCCATGCACGTCCTTGCACTGTGCAGCCTTAAGAATTATTTAACACTTAACCATTTCTGTGAAGCAAAGACTGAAAGCATGAAGTAGACTTCTAAAACCTTAAAATTCCAATTACTCTGTCATATTTAATTTACAGGGTATTTTTTGCCAGTGACGTTACTGAACTATCTTTCTGGCAATGCAGATTTATTTCTCCCGAGATTTACATTTTTGTACTGAACAGGTCTCATTGTGAGGGTATGTTTTGTTTATTATCCACTTTTGCCCCACAGAAGACCTGAATTCATGAGAAACTGTAAGCACAAACATATTTACGCCGTGGTGAAGAGCAGCAGCTGGTGTGAAGTAAGCTCCTTTATAAAGTGCTGCTGCTGCTGCTGAATTTCATTAGTGACCTGTTCTCCTTTTGCTATTCTGGTTCCGGTCAGAGTTTAGCTGCTGGGTCACGTGGGAGGTATTGTTCTTTCAGATTATCTTTCTGGTGAGATAAATGGGGATTCAGAATGAGGGCACTAACCCCATTTTTTTTATAGAACCCAGATTTTCACCCCCTGCATATACGTTTTGCCAGACATCTAATCCCAACACATTTCAAACACATCTGTTAAGATGACATTGAAGTGGGAATTAGACTGTTACACAGAGCTTTAAAAGGCATTTTTTTTTAATGTCAGTTGACTGAGTGTCACTATTCATTGTATTATTATTCCTTACAGGTTTTTATGCTTTTTGAGAGTGTATTTTGTCTTCATGCATGGTTATGTCCTATATAGGCTGTGGGGAAAGGCTGCAGGGAGATGGCTGTCAGAGAGATGGAGCTGATTTTTGATAAAAGTTAGAGAACTGGGTTTACATACCTTCACTTTTGAGTGAGAAAGTTACAGCATTTTGTTTGCATGGTTTTTCAGTTTAACCAGTTGCTAAGCATGTGAGTAATCCTTGTATTTCAATCTCAGATTGCTAGCCGCTTAACGGTTTTGCATTTATATATTTATAGAATTGTTTATGTTCTTCCTTATTCTTTCAGACGTCATAATCAAGAAACAGATAAACAAGATTTCACTGATATCCACAAACCAGAGAAACTCATGTATGAGGACCTTGAAGAACATATTTCATCTCTTGAATGTAAGTTTTGGTCATTTTGGACAGTTTGTTTAACACTTCAGGGCTTAATAGTTGTTAGACGATTGTCTTAATAGTTTAAAACTGTAGCTGGAGAGAAGACATTCTGACTGGTGTTGGAAATAAGGAAAACAAACTGTCGCAGATGATGAGGGATTAATTCTCTTCACATTCACATTTTTAGAGGAGAAGGGTGTGTTGTAAGAAGTAGACACTAAAATCGAGTTGGTTCTGAAATTTGGGAACATGCTTTTTGCTCAGAAATCTTGCGTAACCTGGTTCTGATTAATGCATGTGGGGCTGACAGTTGACTCAGATTTTTATTTTTAAATTGTGTAGGATTTTTATATTTTTTTTGTTAACAGCAAGTGCACTAGTATGTGAACTAACTTGAGATTCCATTACATTTGCTGCATAAAGCAAAACTAAAGAGTTGTCATCATGAACCAATATCCGAGCAGTATTACCAAGTTGTAGTTCTGAAGATGAGTTTCTGTGGCCATTACGTATATTCTTGTTGATTTTTTTTTTTCCCTCTCAGTAACTGAGGCTTAAACAATATTATGAATTAAAAATTACTTTAGAAGTGTATGTAAATGTGTGACAAACACTGGCAATCATGCTGTCATAAACATCCCTCAGTAATTTTGGAACATATTACATATATCACATGTTGGAATAGTTACTGAGACATGAATGTTATCACAATTTTATTTTTTTTATCTGAGGTCAGCATTTTACTACATTGATTTTATTACATTCCTGCTCTCTGTTTATGGCAGGAAGGACTTTGTCATTACGTGGTGTTTGCATTGTTTGCTATAAAATGTTTCCTTCTCTCTCTATATTGCAGTCAAGCCTGAAGGTTCAGTTTTCAAAAATTTTTAATGTAACAAAGGTACTGTAGAAAGGAAGATAATAAAACTTAATGTACTTCATAGACATTTGTATATATAGAGAGAAAGAAGCATAGTCACTGGCTTTATTTCCTCATTTTTCAGCATTTGAGTGACATCTTAATGTTGGACCTGAGCAGCCTTATCTCCCATGAAACTGCAGGTTTAAAGGGAAGTTGTCAATGAGAAAGGTGTGAAAAGCAAGCTGAACACCCTTCACATATCCAAATTGTCTTGAGAAGTCTTGAGACTGGCACAGTTACATCATTGGGTAGTACAGTTAAGTTTAGAGTTGGTGAAGAGATTGTAATTATTGTCTGGGAGAGTTAGGGTCACTGATCTCAAAGAAAATATTCCTAACCAGTGTGTGTTTTCTGGGTCCAAGACTGGCTTATTCTTTTGGTTGTGGTTGAGTTGTATGGAAGATGGAGTGATGCCCTTGCTCACTCTCCTGAACCTGTGAGAATATGGCTTTCAGTAGTTCAAAAACCAACCAACCAATGTACTGTTTGTTTAAACAGCAAATGTGCTGATGGTGTGTAGTGATAATTAGCAGAAGCTGGTGATTCATCCATACATTTCTATGTGGTTTTTTTCAGTCCATTTGTTGCTTTTTAATTTATCTCATTTAGTTTTCAAAAGCTTTAAATGCATTATTTGAATGTGAACTGAGCCTGTAGCCACTACCAGTTTCTACTCATCTCATATCTTAATAGGATTTAGATTATTTTCTTTTAAATTTTGTATTAGAGACATTTAGGAATACATGACATATTTCACTTTTATCACATACGAGAACAGACTGTCATTTTCTTGGCCATTAGTCCTGAATAGATGCTGTGCCCAAATAAGTTACCACTGTAGTGATGTGTCAAATAATGATGTCAAATAATTTCTCAAGTTTGCATATGCTGATGATTTGTCAATCGACGGTACTTTACTTGGGTCAGACTGACTCAAAAGATGGTGTCAATATGTAGAAGGAAATAGGAACGGCTAAAAAGGGGAGAAGATAACCCAGGAGGAATTGAGCGGAGAATAAGAATGTAAAATCTAAAAAGTAAATGTGGAATAAGGTATAATGAGGGAAGAAGTTGGTAAGAGTAGATAAAACAAATGGAGGGAAGGAGATAACAGAAAATGTGGAAGCCTTTTAACCCTACTGTGAGTGAGCTCTAGCAAGAAAAGACTGGAATTTCTGTTGGCAGTAATTGCTCTCAGTTGATGTGCTCGTCTGAAGGAGATAATGCATCCCTTGCTGTGCACCCTTACGTGAAAGAGTGAACCATAGAATCATTTGGGTTGGAAAAGACCTTTAAGATCATCAAGTCCAACCATTAACCCTACTCTAACAAATCCACCACCAAGCCACATCCCCAGGCGCCACATCTGTGCGGCTTTTACACACCCAGGGATGGTGGCTCAACCACCTCCCTGGGCAGCCTCTTCCAATGCCTGACAACCCCTGCAGTGAAAAAACTGTTCAGAATGTCCAGTGAAAACCTCCCCTGGTGCAGCTTGAGGCCATTCCCTCTTGTTCTGTCACTAATTACTTGTGAGAAGAGACCAGCACCTGCCTCTCTACAGAGTCCTTTCAGGCAGTTGTAGAGAGCGGTAAGGTCTCCCCTCAGCCTCCTTTTCTCCAAACCAAACAGCCCCAGTTCCCTCAGCCTCTTCTCATAAGACTTGATCTTCAGGCCCTTCACCAGCTTAGCTGCTCTTCTCTGGACCTACTCCAGCACCTTGGTGTCTTTCTTGTGTTGAGGTGCCCAAAACTGAACACAGCACCTGAGGTGTGGCCTCACCAGCTCTGAGTACAGAGGGACAATCACCTCCCTGGTCCTGCTGGCCACACCATTTCTGATACAAGCCAGGACGCCGTTGGCCTTCTTGGCCACCTGGGCACACTGCTGGCTCATGTTCAGCCAGCCAGCCCCCAGCACCCCCAGGTCCCTTTCTTCTGGGCAGCTTTCCAGCTGCTCTTCCCCAAGCCTGTAGCGTTGCCTGGGGATGTTGTGGCCCAGCTGCAGGACCTGGCATTTGGCCTTGTTGAAGGTCATACAGTTGACCTTGGCTCATCGATCCAGAAGGTACACAGGGTGTTAACTCTTTTCCTCTGCAGAATGGTTAATGTAAAGATGTTTTGTACTGTATTGTTTTGGATTTAGGGCTTGTTTGTGTGGTTAGAAGACCTTTAGAAGTTACATAAAATAGTTAACAGGAACTTATTTGTGACAGGAATTTTTTGCCTATTTAAATATTACATACCATGAAACATACTGATGCTTCATATGGAAATAATGGTGTTGTTGATAACCTTTTAATTTAAACCTAAAGTGAGAGAGAGGAGGAAAAACAGGGTAGACTTTGAGTATGACAGACCATTATTTTGGTCTGAAATAAAATGGAGAGAATTTTCTTTCCTAGGCAAAGCTTCCTGTTGATTTTGTAAGAATCTGGAAACATTCTCATAATCTGGGTAGACTGACAGTTTGGCAGGGATTTTCTGTGATGCTTTTGTCTATAATTCCTTTAAGAGAATTTTAATGTGAGGAGATTCAGATGATTTCTGAGAGGCTGATTGGTTTGGGTGTCCTTGTTTGGTGGGGTTTTTTTTCCATGCAAAATATTTCAGTTTTATTATAACGTGGAAAAGGAAAATGCTTGAAACCTTGCTAATATTTGAAGGACGGAAAAATTGATGATTTCTAAACCTTTACCCAAAACTTAAGGAGATAAATAAGGTATCTGTACAATGTTACACTAAACGCTTGGAAAAATGGCCCCGTGTGGTTTGGGTTGGCTACCTCGAGATAATGCCTACCTCTGACTTGTTCTCTTCTTGCTTTCTCACATAAAATTGAGCTGATAACAGTCTGCATACTTCACAAATCATTAAGAAGCAGTTGTGTATCGTAGCAATGATCACAGAGGAAGAACACCAATTGTGTTTCTGTAAATTCTGAGCCACATTGCACAGGGAGAAGAAAATCTGATGTAGAATATCCGAGTTAGCAGTATCCTGAAGAAGGCAAGGATGCTAATGAAGAAATAATACGTGATCAAATAATTAAAGGTTGTTTTGTGAGCATAGAACGGATGAGCTGAGCGTGGACACGGAATTTTTCTGTGACCCGTATCTTGCTTATGTAAAGAACTGAAAACATTCTGGTTTTCTGTTGTATATTTATTCGTGGATCTGTTTTGGCTATGCAAACAGATGTGTTCCAATAGCTAATTTCAAAACTAACAATTCTGTAATTAAAGAAGCAAATCCAGCCAATGGTAATCCTGAGGGGAAACGGTCAAGTTGCAGGGAAAATGCTCAATTAGCGCCCATATTTATGTGTTCTATTTCAGCCATTCCCACACTGTTGTGTCCATTGCTCTGTTCCACCATTGTAATTGCAAGATAATGAAGCCATTGTTCAAACTTCTTCTCCAGATCAGGGGGACATTCCAGAGCAGTGTGAAAGTGATGCCTTGCATCCATCTGGGGACACTGTCAATGGAAACCATGTCACAGCCGCTGTGCCAGCAACAGCCACTTCGCCACAGGACTTAAGTGAGTTCTCAGCTCGGAAACAAAAGTGAATACCCTTTTTAAATGTCAAATGTATAACACACAAAAAAAGCCAAGTATTTAACGTTCTGTAGGTATGTATGCTGGCGTGGTAGAAAAATGTTTGCCAAAGTGCTAATTCTTTAATAAAGAGGCAGGAACATTTTCTTCTGCTTTACTGTATGAGGATGACTTTGCCATCCTGGTTTTGGTTCAGTTTGTTTTTAATGTAAACAGTTTTGCCATTTGTCCCACCCCCCATCCAGCTGCTGGACAGATGATTTTGTTTTTTTCTTTTCTCTTTAGTATCATTATTGAATATTATTTCTGGGTTTGATAGAAATAGGATTGGAAAGGTTTTGTTGTCTGGGTTTTTTGAGGTTTTTTGTTTTTTTTTTTTTGTTGGTGTTGTTTCTTTGTAAAAGTGTTTTACGTACTGTTTGTCTGGATTTTTTTTTTCATTTTTGTTTGTATTATCACAATGCTGTTTTAGTTCTTTGGGTAGATGAGAATGGTCTGAGTGCAGCATATGGCGCTTTTCTAATTATTGTAGGTTAAAACATTATGATTATTTTTATTTAGGGAAGAGCTTTCTAGCTTCTAATTTGCCCATCTAATTAGTGAGTGCTGCTCTATTTACACAGCTTTCTAAAGATACTGGTCATATCAGCAGAGTGTCCTGCAATAATTTATGAAGGGGTTTTTTTGTTTGGGTTTTTTTGTTTGGTTGGGGGTTTTTTTGTTTGTTTTTAGGAGTTTTTATTTTGTTGTTGTTTTGTTTGGTTTTTTTAACTACTTTGCTTTATAAATACACAGAATTGTATCTACCTGTATTGCAGAGAGAGAATGAATAGAGCAATGTGAACTTTAGGATAATGGAGATTTAATGAGAAAGTCCATGATAGGAATGAGAAGTACATAAGGAGATTTGTGAACTCTCTGGCCTCTACTTTACTCTCCTGTTTAACTCTTAGTGAGTTATGTAACCAGACTAAATGTATTTAGAGCTGGGAGAAACATTACTAGATACCCCAGAATAACTGTGGTATCTGTATAAACAATATATCCCATTGCTTTTCACTTACTGTTATACAGGAACCTGTTACTTATTTGTCTGCTACTGTAGTAGATTACTCGGCTACATAAACCACAGATATTGAAATAATTTTTCACAGCAGTGCCGGATCAAAGACAGATTGAAGAACAGAACAGAGAAGATGAGGAAAACTTAGAAGAAAGGAAAGCAAGAGAAGAAGTAGAGAGAGAACAACAGGAAACTTTGGAAAGAGAGCAAGAAGAAGGGGAAAAGCTTAACAAAGAGGTGGTGATAATTAGTATTTTAATTTCTGATAATAATGCAGCTTTGTCGTGCCATGCATTTTAGGACTGATGTGTGTGTTGCTTGGTTAACAATAGATTTTATTTTTTAAGTGGAAGTAGAAGCTAAGTTCTTTTACGTACTTGTGTGACTAGCCAGTCTCGCTAGAATTTCTCCTTCTGCCAAGTAACTTTTTCACTGGCAGCAGATGTTTCTTCTTCTGTGCTTCATGTAACTGGAAGCTGCAGTTTTATGGCCAGAACTTAGAAGGCAACCATCACTAAGCTACTGTAACAATCTGGGCGTGTGTTTTCTAGTCTGGCCCACTCCAAGTGGGACAACACCAGGATGTGTTGAGGGAATGGTCTCAAGCTGAAACAAGGTAGGTTTAGAGTATACATTAGGAAATAATTCTTCACGGAAAGGGTAGTGAAATATTGGAATGGGCTGCCCAGGGAGGTGGTTGAGTCACCATCCCTGGATGTGTTTAAACATCGCTTGGATGTGGTGCTGGGGGACATGGTCTAGGGGTGAACTTGTAGAGTAGGGCTAATGGTTGGACACGATGATCCCAAGGGTCTTTTCCAACATGAGTGATTCTGTGTTAATGTCCATCCATTAGCCTGTGTCAGGGTATTCGGGGTGCTTTCTTGGAAGTAGAAGGAGACCTGAAGGGGTTTGCTTAAATCCATGTGAGCTGAGGTAGCCTGTGTTGAAGTAGCCTTGGACTTCTAGGACCTGTTTTGCTCCCTCCCATTTCATCTTCCCTCTTCCCACCCTTAAACCTTGGTTAATGTGATTCAGTATAGGCAGTTCTGGTGCTCACACCACCCTTCACACCAGCAAACTGGGGCCTTTAAGAAACTTGCAGACCTGTGGCAGCTCACTGTCTGCCATTCACACCTAGACCTAGGAGCCTCAGGCCTCACAGCATTTCCTGCCTCCAGACAGGTCTAGAGGGGGATTTCTTCAATGTCCTTTTTTTCAGTTGCAGCAGCAGCTTAAAAGCCACCTCGAATGGCACAGAACAAGTTTGATGCTATTAAGACTGGCATGTTTTACCAAGGTTAACATGAAATCCTGCATGTAGTGCAGGTAGGAAGGCTTAAAGGTATTTTTCTTGAGATGATCAGTAATTAATTTTGATTTTGTGTCTTAAAGGAGATGCAAGACTCAATGAAAATCGATGATGAGAAAGAAGATAAGGAAGGGGTACAATCTGTAAACAGTAATGCTGGTGCAGAAGATAATGCAAAGGATCCTGCTTCAAACCCACTGGAAAAATACATGAGAATAATTCAGCAGCGCAGAGAGCAGGAAATGGCAAGCAAGGTGATTATTCTCAAAACTGGGTCCCAGAAATATTGAATTTGTGCCTTGTTAAGTATGCTTAGAATGAAAACAATATTCTTTTCCTTTTCTCTCTCTTTCTCTCTCTCTCTATTTTTTTTTTCTCCTTCATTCAGAATTTTTATCTAACAGCCTGCAGAGACAAGTGTCTGGATTTACATTGCAAAAAATTTCTTGATGAAAAAGCAAAAAAAAAGGAAACTTTCTTTTATAAGGGCTTTTGTTCTGGTATCCCGTGGGAAGGGGTTGGGCCAGTTTTTAGGTACTGGGACAGTATTTAAATGCCCACAGTTCTTAATTTAAATTGTGCTTAAATACAGTTTGAATCTACACAGGTTAGTTTGTGTTCCACTAACCTACCTGATAAAATTTATTCTGGCAAAATGGAAAATTTGACCTGAAAGCCCACGTATATGCATGGCTGAACATTACTTTGATGATGAAATGCAGCACACTGCTGTTCAGATGTTACCTAAACCCCATTTTTCCCAAGTGGTATCATTCTTCATACAATGTAGCACTTATAGAAATAAAAATGTGCTGAAGGAGCCACCCTATTTTCAGTTAGCTGCCTTAAAATACAGATACTATTATTAGAGTCACTTAAACCTTAAGAACCAGTCACAGCAAGTGTCTTTTCCTCTTGGTTGCCAGGATTCAAAAAAAGAAGAAATAGGAGAAGTATCGTTTACAGAGGGCCTTTCATCTGGTGACAAGGACGACAGGTAAGGCTCACATATTACTATTACTGACTCCATTAATATACAGTATGAATTATGGTTAAGTGAAATCTGCCTCCTTAAAAGGCAAAATAAATTAGTAATCAAAAGCAAATGTGCTGGAAAAATTGAGAATCCTTCCAATCCTTAGACAGGTAAGTCACAGACTGTATGGAATTCAGATGTGGGAACTCCAGTCAATGACCTGCTGCAGTAGCTGGGGCAATGAGAAATTTTTTGATCTGCTGTTGAGCAGCAGCATCTCCCTCCCATCACAGTGAGCTGAGGAATGAGGGATTCTCCTCAGGTAGTGAGTGACCCTGTGAAGGTTTGTCTGTGCTGCACCTTGCAGCCACTCTGTTATTAGCACTGAGTCTAGCTTTGATTTATAAGTACCATCATGGACATTAACACACTAGTTCACGTGCTTCTTTTCAGAAGTTCTGGCTGCCTGCACCGAGTTACCACAGCCAGGGCATTTCCCCTCGTTCTCCCTACACAATGATAAATAAGGATATGTAGTTTTTTGTTGTTTGAGAGCAAAAAACCCAAACAACTCCCTGTCAAACCTTTCAGTTTTTTTGTCAATGTTGGACTTGAAAAACTACGTAAGCAAAAAATGTGGAGCAGTTAAAAAATTAAAACTCAGTGCTCACCGTAACTGTAGTAATGACTTGGTACCATCTCTGCCTTTAAAGTGCTGGTTTACATCCCAGACACCACCCTGGTGCTCCCCAGGGGGCATCTGTACAGTGTGCTCTGTGCTGGGTGAGCACTACAAAAGGAGTGGACAGACACTGCTGGGATTTGATAGATGGAAGATGACCTCCTGTTAATCCTCACCCTTAAAGGCTTCCTTATTTCCTTCAGGTCACTCAAACAGCAAGAGAATTTCAGAACAGGCAGTCTCTTAGTTTCCTTTTTAAAACAAGTATTTATATTGAAGATTTAAGATACTACTTTGGACTGATAGCACGTTCTTTCCCCCTCCCCCCCTTCCTCTTCTTACACAGCACTGCAGGCATTTCTCACGGAGATGTGGATGAAAACTTCTGGTGAACGATAGCTACCGATTTCTTATGTTATTCTTTTTTACAGTAAAAATGTTTTTAAAGCAGCTTTCTGCCTATAAAAAGTTGCAATGAAGGTTAGGCACCAAGACTGCAGGCTGTATCACTATAAATTAATAAAGCTGGTTTTGAGCTGTCTCATCAGTTCAGTCACTGACTTCAAATAGTGAGCCCTGATGTGTCATAAATCCAGAAGGAGGCCCTCAAGTAGGGTGAGAGAAAGGACAACACAGTGCAAAGAAATTAATCACTATGTTCAGGTCAATTGGCTTTGGCAACTGAATTCCTATCAACTTTTGAGAGCTTTTTCAAGTGGTGCCCCTCCCCAACCCCCTCCCCCCCCCCCCCCCCCCCCCCCCAGCTGTTACAAACTGCAGGTCCAAGTGACAGTGTCTGCAGGTAACAAAAAAACTCACTTGTCAGTGCCTGTTTTTAAAGGTGTCCCCTGCAGACCCTGGGCTCCTGCAGTTTCAGAGAGCCGAGGGTGCCAGACCCCAGCAGACAGGCCCCTTTTACTGCTACAGCAGGGAAAACAGAACACTTTTAACAGCAGCCTTATCTTGTGCATCAATCACCTTGTTGGCATTAACCAGCCCAGAATGGAGAGATTCAAATAAAATCACTATTTAATTCATCTTTATTTAAGCTTTTGTATTTTGTAGGTAGATTATAGGCAAGATCATTAAACTTTATTTACAGTAAAAAATACAGTTTTGTTTTGTTTTCTTATTTTAATCAATGAAGTAATTTTGGGTGGCAGCATATATTACAACTTGCACTGCATTTGAGGCTGCTCGTCTTGACCTAACTACAAGAACACGAAGCCAAGTTTGACAGAATTTAGGGGCAAAAACTGAAGCTCTGTCCTGAATTCACTGGCTGTTGAAACGCAATGACAGAAAGAAAACATTGCTTTTAGAAGTAAAGCTAAACTGTGATTTGTTGGCCAGTCTAATTTTACACGCTGCTTGGTTTGGGTCTCGCAGCAACACTGGCATTTACAAAAATTCCGAGAGACTCCTGTTCTGTTGGGGGTTGGAAATGGGATGGGTAGTGCTCGTTGCATTATGCTGGCCTGGAACAACTACCACTACTTCATGCTAGAAACACTCGCTGACTTGACTTACCATGCTGAAGCGTACACCTACGGGGCATCCCTTCCCCGGGCGGGAGCAAATGGGTGGGTACTACTGAACAAACCGTGGTTTAACTTCAGGTAGAGACATAAAGCAGCGCAGAGGTGCGCTGGGATGGAGTAGCTGTAGGTCTGGTTTCAAATAAGTGTACACAAGTGTTGTCTATTATCTACAAATATTTATTTTAACACTTGGATGTAACTACAGGAAGCCCTTGGCACTGATAGAAAATATTGATTCACTGTTAGGTTACAAAAATTTATACATAGCAAAATTTAATGCTCTTTACATAAAAATATTAGACTACTTAAACAAAACTTCAAAAACTCCCAGTAATAGCTACACTGAATTAGAAAAGAATTAGGCTTTAAGACACTGCCTCCATTATACCCTTATGCAAACACTGGGCTAGAACATCACCTGCATTGCTGTAGAAATGTCTCCTTCATGCAACAGGTAAGAACATACACTAGGCTATTTTGTCATATTTGCTCTACATTGATCAACTTTGCCCCTTTTTTTGGAAACTGTCAAATTAGACTTCAATATTTAACCAAAAAAAAAATTACCTTTGAAGTTAATACCTCCCCCCCCAAACAAAAATGTCGTCTTTTAATACTGACTGGAAGAAATCTGTGCTTCCTTCAATTTATATTCAGCAAACAGTCAAAACTATCAAACCACACGTCAGCTTAACATGGGTATGACTTGAATATTTAATTTTTGCAAATGACTGATGTATTTTACTTTTGCCCCCCCGACATTTATTTATATATATATATATCATATAGAACAAACACCAAATATACCATCACTAATACTCAAGATATCACTGAATGCTTCTGAAAAAAAACATTAATTAGAAGGCAGACTTCTATGGGAAATGACTTTTTCAATGGCACCAGTTTGTTTGTTTTGTTTTTTCTGAACACCACATTTTCTTAATGTTCTAATTAATTTGTAAAAAGGAAAACACATAAGCACTGACTATAAATTTGCTAAGCACCAAGATAGAGAAAGGTGGACATCCTGTATTCTGTATTATGGCTGTAGTTTTTATTGTTTTGTGTAAAAACTCTGCAAACTTTCTCATCCGCTCATTTGGAATAGTCACATCAGTGTCATTTTAATAAGGTAACACTTTTCACTTACTGAAAATGTAGGATAATGGTCTCCTGCCACTATATAAATGCTAAGACATTTATAGAAAATAAATATTAAGGCAAAGCTGACATTTATTTTCCAAGAAGGGGATCATTATCCAGATCCGGGAATCTACATTCCATTAAATAGTTAAAAAGATTAAAACTTGGGACCTCTGCTCAACTTTCGGGTAAGCGCAGGCGCGGGACTGCATCAGCATAAAAAAAAAGTGTGGCACAAAAGCGGAGTGGTGGCCGCTGTGGCCCGTGGTTAAAAAAAGAGAAAAAGAAAAAGAGCGTTCAAAGGCAGCCCCGTTGCAACTGGGGAACTGCTGCGACTGCCCGTCAGAAATCCCACCGGCCACAGTTCCATTTGGTACAGCAAACTGAGATACCAAACTGCACGTTGTGCACGTGCCTTTGCCTAAGGTCTGTACAAGAGATCTACTGCCTGCTGGTTTGGAGCACCTGCCAAGGTTTTGTGCAGGACGTCATGTGGTAGAACACGTCAAAGGTTACGTACCAAAAGTCTCGAAGAAGAATAATTTGGTCATTTATTGTGAAGTGTTGCCTTTTAAAATGCCTGGATTAAAACCTCCCTTCTCTGTATGAAAGGATGGAAGATTACCCATTCCCTATGAATGTGTTCCAGGAGCTGGAATGTGAAGCTTTTTCACTTCTCTCTAATTTTGTTTGGTAGACACACATCTGTACTGCAGAGCAGCTATTTGTTGATTTGTCAGAGCTACAGAATTCTTCTGCTGAATTACTGTGGCAAACATTTATGTGTAAGAATTGAGTTGCTCTTTTGACCGAGACTGGATATCCTGAAGCTCCTGCTCTTCTTTTGCTTTGATATCTTGGTAGGCCTGCATTTTGCTTGCATCCTTTAAGTAGGCCCAGTTAGAAGACAGTATCATGAGGAAGTGGATCTGGAAGAGAAGGGTGAGCATGATGGCTAGTGAGCATGTCAAGAGGCAAAGCAAGCTGCTAGTCAGATTAATAGATGCTCTTTAAAATAACGACCAAAAAAAAAACCAAGAATAAAAACAAACAACAAAAGTTACTCTACGTTAATAAGCATTCTGTTATTAAAACAAGCACAGAGGCTATTTTCAAAGATTTCTAGAATTTGGCATGCTAATATTTCAGTCGGTTATTCACAATCTGGAGAAAGTTAGTACAACAGTAATAAAATGAGCTACAGACTTGTACGGATCAATTAAAATGCAGAATGGGGGGAAGCAAGAAAAAAAGTTTTGTACGTGGCCATTTATGTCACCTATAAAGTAGGAGGTGCTCAGAAGAACTGCTTTCTAAGGTTGTGGTGTTTACACATATCCAGGCCCAGATCCTGGCCATTCTTCCCCCCCCCCAGCAAGCAAATGAGAATTCCACCCTCCCCCCTGGAAAAAGCCTGAATCTGTAAACAGTTTTATTTACTTGAACAAGGCTACATTAACATAGTGAAAAATTAAACAACAAAACGTTGAGTCCAAAACTAAGCAAAAGCATGCAATTTGGGGGTTAAGAAGTCTTAATTGTATATTTGTATAGCTACGTTTTAAACTTCCATCGTCGAACCTCAGGTGAAGAGTTTTACACTGTATGTAGCAACCAGTTCTTTTTATTATTATTCCTGTGTGGATTTTTTTTCTAGTTTGTGCATTCATCTCTTCCCAACTCCTTTTCACCATACGTCATGCAAAAAATCTACATCTGACAACGCTGATTCACTTCTGCTTTGTTTTGTTTTTTTTCAGTCCCAACAGTTTAAAAAGGTCTTTATGATCTATGCATGATTTTGCTTCCCGTGCAGTCATACTTACAGTTTTGAGATCTGGCTACTGAGAAATCAGTTACTAAAGTGCAAGCCGTACAAGAACGGAAGCCATTTAGATGCTGTTTCTTACTAGTTCAGGGTCCGAGAGAAAGAATGTGATTGTTTTACGCAGAGTTAGTACAAGGAAGCATTTCCTTCCAGAGACAGCGTGATTTGGCAATTACTTAAAAATTAAGTAAAAGAAAACAATTGCCTTTATCATCCGTGTGCTGGAAATAGAAGCCAACGAATTCATAACACCCGGCCCTCCGATTTCTGCCGAAAGAGCCTGGCGCTACTTTACCGTCCCTTTTCTTTCGTATCGTACATATATTCTCTATGCACGGGGGCGCTGTATTTGGGGTTCAGGATGGAGAACGAATGAGTAATTCTGACCCTGAACCGTTCCAGTATTTGTTTTGGAGATGGCTGTTCGAAAGCAAACGGCGACTTGAAATGGAAACCTCCCGTCCTCGGGAGGATGATTTATACACACCCCTACAGTAACTGAATCCTCTGGACAACGGGGGAGAATAGCCAGATCTCATCCACATCACAGTTCATATACAAGCAGTCATTTTATTAATCTGATCAGCTAAATGACGCTTACTGAAAGCTATTTACAATTACTGTCACAAAATTCAGAAAGCTAGACTTTTAGCCTAGGGTGTCAGTGGTATCTCAAGCTACGCAATGCAGCTCTTTACTGGGCTTATACAATTTAGAATTTAGTGCAGCAATCTTCCCGACTCTTAAACTTCAAAACAGCATAGTTATATGTAGTAGCCATCATGTAGATCAGCTGGTGGAAGAGAACAAAATACAGGAGAGTAAGATACAACAAGGTGACGGCTCAAGCCCACGTGGGCAACTGTCGATACTTTCACAACAGACGTTACTCTGAGCTTCCTCCAGGGTGAAGATGCAAGGTAAGTAACTTGCCATTTATCCGGAGAGGATAACCAACACACACCTCTAAGGTGATTTCCTCAACAAACAGTGAGTATTGCACCTGGATTTGGCTGACGGGAGGTTGGAAGCTGGCAGCTAGAGGAAGCGTTACGACATGAAAGAAGTCATCTCATTCATGTCCCTTTTCCCAACTGCTGCCTGTAATTGGCACTGCAGAACTGGAGTAGACAAACTCTCTGGGCCCAGACCAAAGAACCCAAGAGGTTACAAGCGACTGATCAAGTAAACTACAAAAATGAAAAGCAGCAGTGGACATAAACCCAGAAATAGCAAATAGAAGTAGGATTTTCAAAGGACGTGCAAAGAATTGTTTTCTAAAGGGGGAGGGAGGTGGGTTAAGATGACTTCTTAAAGCGGAAGTTTGGGATCTGCTGACTTGTAATGACCAAACCACAGCAGCCAGTAAGGGCAATTACAGCTCGCCCTCCTTAATATCTAGTATCACTGGTTTTAAGATACACAAAATTTAATCTTAAAGCATCTTAAGCCTGAAAGGAACACATTACACAATAAAACAATAAAAAATGCTACCCACCAATGCTATGACAGTGGCACCAGCTCCAGCACAAGCCACAATGAACAGGTGGTAAGACATGTAGAACTAGAGAAAAAACATGTTAAAAACATTGAAACAATTGAGGATTATAAAAAATGCATTTTAACTGTCCTAGAGAGTAAGGATAATAAAAGTGTCTTTCTAGCAAGGTATTCAATGCTTTAGAAAATAAACATGTTTTGAAATCCTTTTAATTTCCTGGATGACCTAACTGAGAATAATTTCAGCATCACGTTTAGATCAATCTCTTTATATTATTAATGTTAGATTTCTGCAAAAACTTTCATCGAATTACATATTACACAGTGCCTGAGTAACCTGGAGACAAAAGCTGCACACGGGTTTTGTGCCCGTACCTCATTCGTGTTGCAGATGTTCTCTAAAATCGGGCCACAGGCTTTGCCAGGTACGGCGGTCCAAGGGATAATACCTGAAATACCACAGCAAAAGAAACCACTGATTTTAGCAATCAGCACACACTTTCTGTTCCTCTCTCATCCTTTCCGCCCACTTGCCAGTTGTGTTCCCGTTCTGGGCACCCGCGCGGTGACCGGTACAGCTTTGAGTTGGCAGGAGGAATTCAAACAACTCACTCAAGTTGTGCTTTCTCCTTATACCGAGGCTTGCTGCCAAGGCGTGTTCTCAGATGTGGTTTTCCCATATGGCAGCCAAATGCTTGGTTGGGTTTTTACACTTCAGGTCCAGTCACATACTGACTGCTCCCCAGCTCAGCACTGAAAGGGATACTCTGCACCTCGGAGGTACCCGTCACCTTTCAGGATAGCATGTACTTTCTAGATTAACTTCTACTTGAACAAGTAACCCCTGTGAATATGGAGCTAGAGGGAAGAATTACAAAAGGTTTTAGATCCAAAAGGTAAAAAAGCATTAAGCAAACACCGCTTCAATAAAATCTGGTCTGCCATACCTCATGTACTCCCAGTTACTTTTCTTACACAACTGAAAAATCTGAGAAGCCGACGGGATCTAGAAGGCTTAAAATAACCTAAACTTTCAGGTCTGTAACAGATGTAAAGCTTACACAAAAGCCATTCAAGAGAGGAGAAAACCCGTTTATTTCCCCATGACAACTCGCATTTCAGACTCAGCTGGTTGGAATTAGCACCTCTGGAAGGGGCAGGTCACTGATATTACCTCAGGATGGTACAACTTTCAAAAAGTTTTATTAGGATTTGCTTTAAAGCCATCTTCTTCTCTGCAACTGCAATACACACTTGAAGCCTTTTAGCTACCACTACTTTTAGCCACCCAAAAACATGAGGACAGTTCCCTGTTAAGGAGCTGTTCCCTCCCACCAGCCACTGAAACCCAAACGATTTGACTGATCAGGAACAGCACAGTCCTACAGGGTGCCTGTACAGCTGTGAAACAACCAGAAGAAGCAGGAAGGCAAAGGAGCACATCTCCCTAGGCTTTGCTGCTGAAGGAAATGTCTTCCCAGCCTCTCCCTGTCAGTTGCTAAAACAGGATGCCACACATTTAACTGATTTGGGACTATATCCTATCTTCTCCTACTGGACTTACAGCCCAGACAGGAAAGCAAAACCAGTATTTCTTGCTTTTTCAACTCTGAACCCGTTTTCTCAGCTTTGAATGACTCGGCAAGAAACATTCCAAGAAAACATTCGCTAAAACGAAGCCAAAAGTAACAGCCACAAAAGCTCTGCTGCAGAAGGGAAGCTGAAAAGACTAAATTCAGGAAAAAGTCACCTTAAGGAATGAACTACCTGAAAAGCCTGAGCCTATTTTAAGCTATTGTCCCACTCCTCTGCTACCTGCACCCCCCTTGGATTTCTGTGTCATCAGAAAGCAGTATTAATTACTTATTAAAGGCAGACTCTTGATTGCAGGTTTTTGTCTTTTAACAGCAATTGTGAGAGCAAAGTTCAGGCGTTAACTTCATATTTAAATGTAAAAGCATCTTTTTGAAAGGAAAGAATATATGCCTATGGGTTCAAAGGCCAGAATCTGGTTAACTATTTCTCAGTGCTGTTTCTAAGCAGTTTATTTTGAGGCCGATCTATTTTTAAGCCTAATATTACAGTATTGGAAACTGCTGCAAAATCATTTTAGATAAATGACTTGCCAGTTCAGTTAAATTGATTGCATCTGGAAAGAGATCAGTGTAATCTGAATTAATTAGAAAAGTATAAGCACGTTCAGCGATAGAAGGTGCTTTTGCATTTGGCTCTTTTGGTAAGGCAGAGACAAAAACTCCTGAAGACGGACCAAGGAGAAAGGATCATGCATTTAATCAGGATTAAAATAAGTACCGTATTGCCTGATATCCACGCAGATCTGGTCCCCTGGAACTGTCACATTCATCTGAAGAGATTTGATGACTTCGCAAGTTGACCATATGTTATAGAACATGAAGACAGGCACAGCAGAGAAGCCGAAGACCCCAAGCCAGGCCACTCCAAGCACATAGGTGAGGAAAACAAACTGGGCAGAGAAAACACAAGCACTTTGTAGTTCTGCTTTGAAAAGAGTACTTGTCTTTTCCTTAAAAATGCTTCAAAAATGATTTCTGAAAGTACGCTTCAACGTTAAGTAAGAAAACATCTGATTTCCAAGCACAAATAAAATCGGTATTCTCGTTGCTTACAAATACTTTGGTAATTTAAGTGCCCCTGAGAAAGTTAATTCAGACATTTCCTTTTTCATCAGTCTGCTTGAGTAAACAGCTTGCCCTCCTCAAAGAGCAGTCCATTAATTTCTCAAGGTTCTCAGCTAAGCAGGGATGCTGGTTGTAGGCTAGAACCCAGAGAATTCCAACAAAAATCAATGTAAGCGGGTTTTTTTAATTAACTGTAACATACCAGCATTTGTGCACAACTTGCAAATCAAAACAACGGAGTGAATCGATGCTCACAGAGCTCTCCCGTACTCCCTGATTTATTGAAATCAATTTTGAATGTAACCTTTGAGAATATCTATTTTTGAAAACACACCATGACTGTTACAGCAGATCAGAAAGATTCAGTTGATCTAATGCACATTACCAAGCAAAAAATTAGTTACTTCAACCTTAGGGAACTATGGGTTTTCCAATGAAATTTGCTGGTTGGGGTTTGCTCTTTTTCTGAAAACACAACAACTCTGTGCATTTCTTTGGTAAGGTATCATTGCTTTGGAAATCTCCAGCTTCCTCCTCCCACTGGACCTCTTCCCTTTTCTCTCTTCTAAGTTTCATGGTGAAACAGTAGCTCTGGCATCAGTTCCTAGCTCCCTCCTCCTGCTGAGACTAGGATTTGGATCCTCCATGGAGAGCGGGGGAACACTCTTCCATCCCGTGTGTTCCCTTTTCACTGTTACTTAACCGTAGGTGGGCTGGGAAAGCTTTACTTCCAGTAAAGCACTGATGCTGTACTACCTTCACTTGCAACTTGGGTGCCAGAGAAGACCAGCAAGGCTAGGAAAGGCTCTGGGGGGAGGCTGTCCCAGCCTGACCCAGAACTGACGGACTGAAGGAATGCTGCACTGGTGGGAATTTGCCTCCTCACAGGTTTTTGTCCGGACGCGCTGAACAACGCTGCACATCAACTGGTTGGGTTTAACAGTCAACAAAGGTGGTGTCTGTGGGGAGGTGGAAGTGCTTGCAAAACTAAGGCCCACAAAAAGCCCAGCTAACCTTTAATTTATACACAACTGAACTGTAATACCCTGTTTTGTATGAAACAGTGCCAGACACCAGACTTGCAGGTTTTATGTGAGAATTCACTCTTTGGATTTCGGTAAGGACAAAGTGGAGCAGTTTAGAGGATCTCTAGAGATGCCCTATACATAAAACATGGGCCTGCATACGTGTACGTGGAAGTGTGCCCAGCAGAAGTACACAAGCCTCTAACACAAGCCAGGAGCAAACAGTCTCACATTTAATGCTCTTTAATGGCTATTCTGCATTACAATTATTCTGCATTACCACAGCCAACAGAAATCATTTAGTAAAGGTGTAAGTCTGTCTTCTGGAACAACCCTATGCAAGATGGAAGGGGCTGCCTTTCAGGACCTCACTCTGTAATGGGATGGAGGAAGAAGTAGAGGAGCTCTTAATCAAAGAGTTAAAAAAAAAAAAATAAAAAAAAAAATCCCTGTTCTGTCCAAAAGCTTATTGTCCATACCCAGTTACAGCCACCAGTCTGTGAAGATACTCTATCTCCTCACAAACCTTGTTTTAACCCTGGTTTTTTAAGTGGCTCTACCACGACACAGCAGCATACAGGCATTTTTATGCCACTATTTCTGTGTCTTACCAGAGCTCCAAGCCATCACTCAGCTGCTAAATTCTCTCTTTCATTGTGTGGACAAATATGGGTAAACATGAAAACACAGTTTTCTGTCACATTTCCATGTATCACTCTGATATTTGTGTAAGCAGCTGACAGTCATGTGTCTAACTACTCAACGGCACAGGCAATTTTCTGTGCTAAAGAAATCCACACACGTGTGTGTTGCTGCTGTATTTTGGATCTTTGGAAAAATCTGCTTTAGATCTCATTTTGCTCCTCAGTGAAGATCATACTTGCTAGAAAAAGAGCAAGCAAATAGCTGCTAAACTGGAAAATGATCGGATGTCTTATTTTTATTAGCTCTTGAAAAATTCAGTAAGCATCTGACAGCACAGTAGAAAATTGTTAAACCTCTTAAAAACAAACATGCATCTCTCCTGTATTTAACCAGCTGAAAGGACATATTTTTTTAAGTACAGGATATAGATTGTATATTAAAATGCAACAATCACATCAAAAGCCTCTTCTCTTTTCACCCACACTTTCCCGTGGGCGATCTGTCATACTGCTTAGCTTCCTCCAGAACTATGAGCTTTGAATTCAGATTTGCAGAAATAGCTTTGAAATCCTGTCTCAGAAACGTGGTTATGTTTCTGTTCTTCCAGAGTGCGCCCTAAGGGGCAATGTGGGTGAGAATCTGAAGTTTTATTTTTAGTTGAACTTTGTTTAAAAATTTGTTCTAATACAGAGGCATACTGAAGGGGAAGATGGCTTGTAACTTAAAGGCTTGAAGCGTTTCAGCTTCGCAACAAAGAGTCACTGTTCTATCCGTACGCCTCCTGCCATCTGCAAAAGCAAGGCAGCGATACTTGACTCGAGCGCAAAGACGCTGCGAAGCTTCATTCAGGACCGTTTGTCTGAAGGATGCAGACGTCCTCACGCAGCATTGACGGTGGAAGGCAGAGGCATTACAGTTTGCTATTGAAAAATCCCCACAACCCACAGCCATTTTACAGCCTGCCTTTAAGCATCGCTAGCGCGCCCCGTGTTTTGAAGCGCAAATTTCATATTGTCTCGTGTTGAGTGCTGTAAAATTAGCAGTCTCCACCGGCTTAGTTTAGACCAGCGGGTCCAGCTTTATGACAGGAGAGGCCACGGTAGCACCTCAACTGTCCACCTGCAGAATGGGGATTTGACCAAGCAGCCTCAAAGTTCAAAGAAGGACCAGCAACAGGGATTGACTCTGACCACTCATAAGGAGTTAAAGCAGGCAGCAAAAACTTGCCATCCAAAAACACAGGAGCCTGACAGTTTTAAGCGAGCGCTGGCTACTGTTCCCATTTCTGATGCTACTCACCATTCCACTGATGCAGCGGCCACAGGCTGTCGTTTTGAACTCTCCATGCAGCTCCTTCACAGCACTTGTCGTATAAAAACCTTCCGCCAAAAGGATTATTCCATACAAGAAGAAAAATGATGCAATGCCATAAATTACATACTGCATTAGCTGTATTCTAAAATGAAAAGGGGAAAAAAAAAAAAAAGATATAATTAGATTTCAGTCCCATAAAAACAGAGTCAGTTCTCCCAAATCATAATTATTGTGAGACAACTCCTTTTCTAGAAATACAGCCCAAGGCTCTCCAATGCATTTTAAGCTAGCAGGCTGCAGGAGAGGGTGGGTACAGCTACCTCGCTTCTACACTTAAGCAGTGCTGATGTGCATTTGTCTTGCATCAGCTCAAGCATTCTCTGCTCGTGCTGCAGTTCTTACACTGACCGGTATTAGTCACCAGCTTCAAGCTCTAATTTTTGTGCCTTCACTATGGAGGTTTGCTTTCCTGTTACTGGCCCTTCACTGTGAGAGCGGTGAGACAGTGGAACAGGTTGCCTACAGTGGTTGTGGATGCCCCCTCCCTGGAAGCGTTCAAATCCAGGTTGGATGGGGCTTTGAGCAACCTGGTTAAGTGGGAGGGGTCCCTGCCCATGGCACTGGGGGTGGAACTAGATGATCTTTAAGGTCCCATCCAACCCAGACCATTCTATCACTCTGTAATCCTGACACCTAACTTAGGGAATGTCTGACCAGGACAACACAGGGCTTTGAAGTGGCAAATGCTGCTGCTGAACAAGTTAGTAGCTGAACCAGGCTCTGTGGTGATTCCTTTGGCTTAGGGAAAGGAAGCAGTCCCTGAAATTCACCATTTCCACCGGTAAAATCCAACTAAAATATGTTTGCAAGAATCTGTGAATTCAGTGATCCTTGTCTAATAAAAAACTCAGCAAATGTGCAGTGACTTCTGAGGAGGAATGGTTTGCCCTACAGCCTAGGAGGGCATTTGCAAGACAGCAGGTAGTTTCTGTGCCTGAAGTCATGGCAGTGTTGAGCTTCCACAAGTGTAATTACATTTTAAAAATCTGAAAGAAATATTAAAGAAATGCTTCCATTTGAGGTGCTGTGGAACCATCCAGAGGAAGATCATCCCAGGGCATCTGGTATAAGCACCTCTCTTGGACATTATTTGAGAAAGTTCTTGATTCCTTAAAAATCTGCTATCTGCAATGACACTATGACAGTATTTTTTATTCTGGCTAGAATAGGGAAATGGAAGAAATAATTTCTAAATATCATCAATCAGATTCAGTATCTGAAGCTATCAGTATCAGTACCAGCTGTTTTGGAGGACCAAAATGCCAGATCTTCCATACGATACTTCTGGTCTCCAAAAGTCATACTTTGTTACTAGCACAACTTCTCCAGAATTTATGCCTTCTTAAACGTAATTTGATCATTGGGATGGTTATTTTGGATTAAGCTCTTCACAGAACAGTGAGGTTAATTATACACATCCATACTGCCAGTTTTCTAAGGAAAAATATATTTTTCCTCAGATGTTTTTTTCAATCCTTGCTACTCTCCACTAAGTAGCTACTAGCATAGATCTCCAAGGAGCATCTGCATGTTTTAGCTTCATTTAAAGAAAACTGATGACTACCATTTACATAGTTAGATGTTATCCAGACAGACAGCACATCCTTTGTATCAAAATAGGATGTTGCTCATTTAAAATTATATGTGGGAAGTGTTTTGTTTGTTTTCCAAACTGATTAAAAATAACAGGATAAATCTGTTGCACCTGTGCTGTAAACCATGAGAAAAAAAGAAAAAAAGTCAGGATTTGGAAAAGTATAGAAGAATTAATTTCACAATCATTAATAGTCTAAGAGGGACTCAATGCATGTTACCAGAAATGAGCAATATGAAACATGGTTAAAAAAAAATCTATTCCAAAGGGCACCTTCCTAGAATATTTCATTTCTTTTATGTCCCTGTGATCTTATGTACACCTTTCTAGCACCTCTTCTCCCTTGCCTTTCTTATTAGGCCTCCACAGTGTCCGAGACCTCAGCTGCTTTGGTAGCAATTACGTGTTTCCCCAGCTGCTGATGGTGACTTGACAAGAAACATTATCACCAGTTCTCCAAAATGTGAGGCTTGCCGCCTATTATGGCCATTTCTTCTGTTTTGCTCAAAGGCAGACTGGTATGAGAACAGGGTGGTTTTGTTACTTGTTTGCTGAAGAACAGATCCTTCCAGTTTCTCACTGAATTTTCTGGCTAACTGCAGGGTCCTCGTGGCTCTCACACTGGAGCTGGGAACACAGTGCTCAGCTGCAGCTGGGGTGGGAAGTTGGGCAGCAGTGGGGTGGGGGACCTTGGTGGGGTGTAGTCCCAGGGTCATATGGCAGGTCTGGGCACAGGAGTCCTGCAAGAGGGGGAAGCCCCAAAGCAGTGTTGTGGGACTGATGCCAGTGATCCCAGGGGATGGGAAGGTGTCAGTTGTGTGCACAAACTGGCAGGTCTGTGTCTGCAAGCATGCAAAAGGAGTCAGTGATGACAGAAAAGGGGCGGGAGGAAAGGGAGAATTAAGTGTGTCTGATACCAAAGTATTCAAATAATGTCTTAAAAGCTGGGTCTTCTGGGGAGATGAGCAAAACATGCACGTCTTGTCCGCTACCAGCACACCCCTGCGTGTGCAATGCCTACAAGTGCAGGTCACACAGGCCCCCTCTTCACAGATACACGCAGCTTGCATAGGGACCCCTCCCAGAGCCCTCAGGTGGCCTTCAGGAGGTTTTGGATACCCTTCCTAACACCATCCCCCCACTCAGGGTCACAGACACATCCAGGGGCTATCCCCAGGCTGTGCCTGTGGCCAGTACTGGCCCATGGCAAGTAGCAGGCAAGTGGCTGTACCCAGACCCAGTCAGGATGCTGATACTGGTGTGCAGTCATGGACCTGCTGGCCACGCTTCTTTTCATGCAGCCTAGGATATGACTGGCATTCTGAGCTGCAAGCATACATTACTGGCTCATATCCACTTTTTTATCCACCAGTATGCCTGAGTCCTTCTCCACAGGGGTGCTCTCAATCCCTTCATCCGCCAGGCTGTTTTGATACCAGGGGCTGCTCCGACCCAGGTGCAGGACCTTGCGCTTGGCTTTGTTGAACCTCGTGAGGTTTGCAGCCCCTCAAGGCTGTCAAGAGTCCTTCAGGATGGTGCATCCCTTCCCTCAAGTGAACTAACTGCACCTCTCAGAGACTCCTGGTGTCATCTGCAAACTTGTTGATAGTGCACTCAATCCCGCTCTCTATGGCACTGATGAAGATAATAAATAGTATTGATCTCAATATAAACAGCTAAAGCAAGATACACACTCTGGTTCTTTGCACGTGAACACCAAAAAGCCACTCAGTGCTGCTGGACAAGCAAGCAACCTAATACTGAGGGATGAAGACTGAGGTTTGAATCCACCACTACTCATTTAGCACGAGGGTGTTATGAGGAATAATGGAAATGGGAGGCATACTTACACTTCACTCAGTAAAGCATGGTCGCTGACAGTCGTGGAGAAGTGCTGCTCAAGGATAGACACAGTTCCCGTGAGTGCCACGTGGCCACAGCCACAAAACAACGCTACCCCCGAGAAGCAGAGAATGGTTGCCACGAGTGAAGCATATGGCACTCCTCCTAGGCACTTAATGCAACATTCAAAGCAACCTGAGCAAAAGAGAGAAAGCAAAAGAAAGGTTACAAGCAAAAAGCAAATTATGAGGAAAAGAGTATCTGTCCTCCACTTGCTAGAAGCCACAGGGACTAAAAGGTCCAGGTATTGACATGCTAAGCAAAAATCTATCGGTGGTGCAAGACAGCATCACCCTGTAAAGCAGTGACCTACAGATCTGCTGGCACGGACCCAAAGCCCACAAAGTGGGCTGAGTGCTCCTAACTTTACAGGACCAAGAAGAGATCGATGAGACAGCCTATGAAATGGAAAAAGGGAAAAAAACCCCAAACCATCACTTATCTAAAGTGATCCATTGCAATTCAGCTGCTCACAGAGAGATCACCACATCTCAGCATCACTAACAGCAAAGGCGTCAGCTACACTGGCACCACACACGGGAAGCCAGAGGAGCAAATACTCAAGACAGTGAAGCCTTCTGGAGAAATACTTTGGAGAATACTTTGTCCTTTCATTGGAAGGGGGACACATTCAGGTCTGCAAAACTTAAACTACTTAACGCTCTCCCCCAAGGCTCCCGAGTAT
The DNA here is from genome assembly GCA_025345505.1 of Todiramphus chloris collaris. Lineage (NCBI taxonomy): Eukaryota > Metazoa > Chordata > Aves > Coraciiformes > Alcedinidae > Todiramphus > Todiramphus chloris. The sequence continues at coordinate 5,686,878 of JANVCC010000067.1, forward strand.
CATTTTGTATAAATCTGTAAGAGGTTACAGGGATACAGATATTTTAACAACAGGAAGATCGAATGGGGGCCAAAGGTGGCAATTTTTATCGAGAGCCGCAAATGAAGCTGTATTACACAGACATTTCCAGCTGTATAGGATACACTGGATTTCCAGTGATGCCTGAACACAGTTTGCAGTAATCATAGTTCTAATGAAATGTAACATTTAAGCAGCCTGTGTTAATAAATCAGACACACACACCACCACCACCCCCTCCCAAGAATTCCTGTTCTGCAAACCCTGTAATAAGGAGGTCGGAGCTGAATTTCCAGGTTCCCCCCGCGACCATGTGGCCTGAGAACCCATCTGGCTGGCAGAGCTGGGAAATGCGAAGCGGAAACCAAGACAGCTTTTAAGTGCCCTGTAATGGTACTGGCAATCCATACCAATTCATTCCTGCAGGGTGACGGCATTAAGCTGTCCCCATTAATGCCCACTTCACCCGACTTCACCACGAAACGCAAGCCGTTCAGACGAGGTGGAATGGAGCGCCCGGCGTCGCGGGATCGTCCCGCTGTTTCCTCGGGAAGGTGCTAAACGGACGAAGCCTTTGAAGGCAGGCAGACAGCTGGCGGATGGGGACAGCACATCACATCTTCCCGCCCCAAAAATCCCTCAACAAAGAGCAGCAAGCCTCCAGCCGCCGCACGGGGAGAGTTTATTTTTATCGCCCTCCCTTTCCCGCTAATGAATGAGTTGCAGAGTGGGCACTTCCGTGAAGCACTGGGGAATAATACGCATCTGGTAATTGAAAGCTCTCCCATTTCGTAAGTGGGAACCTCTTCTTTTAGAGAGTCACTAAGTGAGTGTCCTAGTCAGGCTGAAGCAGCTATCACCACCAAAATGACTTATGAAACGCCGCTTTTTGCAGACAAGACTTAATTGCAGAGAAAGAAGCCTGGGAAGCTTTTGTAGTCAAGGCCACAGCTGGAGTCCACTCAGTAGGATCTATCTTCATGACAAAAATACTGCCTACTGAACAAACACTGCAGCTGAGCAGTGATGGGGCAAACAAAATCCAAATGCACGTTATCAGAGGAAATCAACTCTGGTTTTTCATCTTATCACAGAGGTCCAGAGTTGAGTTCAGGCATCGGACATGGCAAAGCGATCTTCTGCTTGGGGGAATCTGCCTGAATGCAGCTCCCAAGCCACACGCCAGATGCAACAGCAGTTATACACGTGAGGCTGGCTCGCCTCTGCAGCATCTGCTCCTGGGTCAGGCCCAAACCTCCGAGAGTTAATCCAAGAAATGCTTGTACCTGGCTCAGGCTTAGCAGTAAGGGATTATCTAAGAGTAACCACGCTCTGAATCCAGCAGGCAACACGCATGTGGCCACAGCCCAGCACAAAACAAACAGCCTTTCAGGCTGTTCTCCTAAAGGATGAAGGTGGCTAAACGCTAGATCACCACGCTTGGTGTGGAGAAGGTTGATCACCTCATCATGCTGATCCACAGACTGCTTTGCAGAAGGATACCATGAAAAACAGGAAATAAAGCCAAGGGACTGACAAGGTCTGAAAGAAAAGCTGCTGGTTTCAGAAAATGGGACCAGCCTGACTGACAAAACCAAAAAATGACATTGACCCAGGACTGACAATTAACATCCCCCAACTAGGTACCTGTCTTCCCAGTATCCCACAGAGAGCTTTCCAGGCCCCCAGCAGAACATTTGCCCTGGAGAGTTTCTCAGATTCCTTACTCCAACACATGGCAATATCTGCCACGAATCCACAGACCCTCGAACAGAAGCTGGCAGTGGCAGTCCCCTCCCAGCGACTGGCAGAGGCACACAGCATCTTTGTGGCCATACTCTTTATGTCTTCCTCTACAGTCCAAGTGAAAAGACATTGGAATATTGGGGTGGCCTTATTTCTTCAATCAGTGCAGAACACAGCCAAGGGATGCCCTAAGAAGTGTCTACGGCAACCACACTATTTTGAGCGAGGCAGAGAAAAATGGCAAAAGTGCAACTGCAGAAAACTACTCTCCCTCACACCAAGACTAAAGCACGGGGGCTTCAGTTCACAGGGAGATGGCACACGCTGCCAGCTTGCAAGTGCAAGGGAGCATCCCAAAGCAGCACATTTCCAAGAGACAGCACCCGTCCATACATAGTCATTCTGCACCCAAACTGACAGCAGAGCTGTGCAGCCTTCTGCCAGAGGGTAACTAACTGTGGGACACAATCTCATCACAGTGCTGGGGCTGCCAGACCCCCCACAGATCCCACTGTGAATGCTTTTTATGAGCAGCTTAAACCCATGCCTAGCCTAGGCAATACAGCTGGGTTTATAGCTTTGTTTCAAAGCAAGCCTAGAACAGTATTGCCAAGAGCAGCTTTCAAAACCAGCAAAATTTGGAGCTCACCGAGCACCAAGATACGCTTACCAAGCTTCCCAAAGAAGCACTGAAGCAAATCAGAGGATTTCTGAAAAAAAATGAAAGCCTTCCAGGAAACCTGCTTTATGATCTCTTTCTCTAATCCCAAGCCAGCAAGCATCTTCATACACTACAACTGAAAACCCGTGATGATGCTTGCCTAGTTCACGTTCACAGAATAACTTGCTAACACACGGGTGACGACTGCAGGCTGAAGGTCTGTGAACTCAAGCTGACAAAAACAAGTAGTATTAAAATAAGTTTAGTTCCAATTTTCTGCTAGTTTTTACTTCCCATATGGCAAACGCACTGAACTTTTCAGACGTACATCCACTTCCAACACAACCACGCACAACGATTTAAAGATGAAACTGTACAGCGCAAACACACATCACTGCACCTCCCCTTTCAATGGCCATTTTGTGCAAAGGCATCACTAGAACCTTTTGTGCAACTCAACAGAATAAAAACATTTTTTGTCCTCGGGCTGGTGAGCAGCAGTTGCCATGGAGGCAGGTTAATAACAGCCCAATGATTTGCCCAGAGCTGCCTGTGATCTTGGCTACAGATTTAACACACTCTCAGAAGGAGGCCAGCTAAAACAAGGACTGAGATTATTCTCTAGGGAATGAATGCTATTAAACACACACACACACACACACACACAAATATTCTTGCTAAAGGACAAAAATAAAGAGAGGAGAAAAAACAGGAACCGGCTATTCTTTTAATCTCCTGGAAACTCTCAGTCACAGGAAATTGGTAAAGGATGAACCCACATATGTACACAAATCGGCAACTGGTTGCTTAATGTATGAAGAATTATACAATCTACAATCTACCCAGTAGTGTACAGCCTATTGCATATATGCAGGGGCTTAGCCATTCAATTTCCCGTGTCAAATGGCAATTGTGTGGCTAAACCTTCTTTGGTACTTTAAGTACAGCTTTAAGATTTAAACTCAGAAAAGGAAGGTAATGCAGAATTAATGGAAAGCGGTCTTAAAAAAAACCCAAGAAAACAATTCTCAGACTTTAGCTCATCCTACTAAGGTCAAGATGGAGTAGGAATGACAAAATCTGCATTTCAGAAATGACAAAAGTCAATGCAATGGGATCAGGTAACTGTGTTGTGTTCCCAGGGCTTGCTCTAGGAAGTTTGTATATCAGATCTTGAAGCCCAGACTTGAAAAGCCAGGACAAACACATGTTCACAAAGCTGTCCCTCAAAGGGAGCATGGATAACACAATGCAAAGGAAGAGTGTCCACACCTCCTGGACAGAAAACCAGCCTGTCCTCCCACGTCCCAGACTCCTCCTAGGTTGAATTGCATGCCTCAGTGTATCTTAGGTACAAACCACTGATCCCATGGCCAAGGTCACTATGGAACAAAAAAGCAAGGAACAAAGAAAACCTGAAAGGAGGTTAAAAAAGCTCTCCATTTCAGGAAGCTAAACCTTTGAACATTTTCTGAGTTAGTTCCCACTCTCTTCGCCTTAGAAGTTCTGCTTCTTCCCCTCTCATAATCTGTCTTGATGTTCTGAGAGATGAATTAATGGGCACCATTTTTTTCTCCTCACTTCCTGTAATTGTGTAGTGCCTTTTTAGAAATCCTGGCATGCTGGACACCTGTCCAGTTAATACCTGGTAGAAATTACACAGCATGCTCCACCAGTGAACTATGATCTCTGTTGGCTTCAGCATCACAGCTCAGGGAGCACATGTTGAGGAACTGTTTTAACAAAAAGAAGGTTGCAAGGGATCCAAGGAAGAAAAAGCACTAGATAACATTTAAAATACAAGCACTAGATAACATCTTAAATGCAGCCATCGCATGTAAACCAGGCCCGTTATTACACATCCACGGAAGCCTGCTGTTGGGAGCATTACTTCCAATTCACATAAAAATGCAGGAGAACTCAATACTTTACATTTACCCCTTTTCCCCAGTGCTGAAGATTACCCAGTACTAAGGGTGCATAATACCATGGGAGTCCTAAACCAGCACGGATCTTTGTCAGAAAATGACCTTTATGTCAATGAAAGCAAATGCCAATTTTGCTTTCTGACACTTACTGATTTCTAAATCTCCATGCTGAATGGCTTATGCATGCTAGGATGTACATTTTCATACCTTACAGCATGACTGACAGCTACGGGTGAACCAGAGAGGGATGCGGGAATGCACTAATATCTCAGAAGCAAAAATGGAATTTACCTCCTTTTTACCTGTGTGAGAATAAGCCAGTACTTGGCAGTGAGATTACCTTACCTCTCATCTGTCACCCACACCAGCATCCAAGGGTCAGTGGCAACAGTACAGAAAGATGAAACATTTAGTCTTACAAGGGTAAGTTTAAAGCATGTGACAATTTTCTCTCCACACTAAAATAAAAAGGCTGTAGTGTTAAATCACTTGGAAGTCTCTACTGAAACTCTATCCTCACCTATTCCTGTTCACGTTCAATTTTGCTGATTTACAAAACATGACACAAAGCTAAAACCTGCTATTAATTACAATAAATGCTCACTCACCACACTTTTGGATTAAGTACATTAAACAGACTAAATAAGCGATGAGTTCAAATAAAGAAAAACCTTCCATTTTCTCCTACAAACCTCTTAAAACTCTTCCACAGAAAACTTCAAGTTCAATCTTTCCTAATTTTGCCTTTTTGTCCCTCTCAAATCAGAAATCACAAAATTAAACAGAAAATGAACTCTTCATGAGAGACAGAAAACTTGATGTAAGGGTACTTTAGCCTAGCCAGATCGATAAGCTCCCCCCTGCATGCTCACCCCCCTCTTCCTGAGTTGCTAATCAATAAATACCCCTTCCTAACCAGCACCATATCTGCAATGGAGAAGTTGTGACCTTTGGAGACCACAGCCATCTGGGCTGCCACAAAGGATCAGACCTGAAATTTATCAAGATCACCACTCTCATCCTTCACAATGGCTACCACAAGATACTTCACTCACATGAAATGAAGCGAGATCTGGGGTCATCCGATCCACCCTGTAAATCTCATCTACATCTCTACTATTTAAAAGCCAATTGAAGAACAAGTAGCTCCTTTCTGAAGGTTATCAGCATTAATTGCAACTTCTCCAGATACATATATGAGATGCTTGGTTCCAGTGCTATCATACAGCTGGTACCCTGCTTCTGAGGATTTTATTCCCTGTTACAAGTTCTAAGCCTTCCACCTTTAAACTACAATAGACACTTCCATATTCTTGTGTAGCAGAGAACTAAAAATCCTTGCTCATGCCTCCTGTGCTAGAACCAGCGCAGAGAAACCAGGAGAACTGGTGCTTACTAAGAATAAGCACCTCACAGCTTGGAAGCATCATTATCAGACTTCGTTTTAAATCCATGAAGCACCATGTATCTCTGTGGCACTGTATGAGTAACAATAATAAGCTGCTCTTAATGCTTCAGCAAAAATACATTAAGCATAGGTTTAAAATCAAGCACATTTTTGTTCAGACACGATTAACAAATAAATAACTCCTTGCAGAGGTTACCAATGTTCATCAACAGCAAGAGCTAGGGTTTTTTTTTCCTTTCATTAAAGAAAGCAGTGTTTAAATTGGAGAAGAGAAAGCTTCAGGGAGATCTTAAAGAGGCCTTCCAGTATCTGAAGGGGGGCTACAAGACAGCTGGGGAGGGACTTTTTACAAGGGCTTGTAGTGATAGGATATGGGGCAATACCTAAAAGCTGGAAGAGGGGAGATTTAGATTAGAAATTAGGAAGTTCTTCACCATGAGGGTGGTGTGACACTGGAACATGTCTCCCAGGGAAGATGTCGATACTCCATCCCTGGAAGTGTTCAAGATCACAAGGCTGGATGGAGTTTTGAGCAACCTTATCTAGTAGAAGGTGTCCCTGCCCATGGCAGGGGGGGTTGGAACTACACGATCTTTGATGACCCTTCCAACTCAAACCATTCTATGATTCCATGATTTTACTAAGGTAATATTTGTCTCTTCTGGATGATGTTAAATGACAGAGAGAAGACTAAGAAACAGCAGCAAACATAACCCCCCTTTTTTCTTAAAATCTCTGGCCCAAACCAGCACTTTTTATAGAAAGAAAAAAATCCTCATGCCCAGCACAGGAATCAAACCTGCTTCATATGAGGACAGATGATCTGAATGGTCTTTTACAGGCCTTATCTAATTTATCTTCTTCAAATGTATTGAAATACACACACTCCCCATCTATATTCTTGCCAGCCTCTGCAAGGCTCATTAAGCTCACAGGTGTTCTGAAGGCATCTTTGTCAGACAGTGCAATCGATGAAATATGAATCACGATGTCCTCGGTTATTTCAAGCACCCATTCCAGGCGTTTGCGGTGCGAGCGCGAGGAGTCGGGTCTGCGTGGGAAGAAGGCTGCTGCCCCATGGGACAGCGGGACGAGAGAATTGCTCTTGTCCGGATTTATTGCTCTTGGACAGAGGTCAAGGCAGAACTTTGTTTATTTTAATTCCTGTCTTCTCTGTTTTACTTCTGGCCTACAAAACAGTGGAAGCCACGGAAGAAGTAAAATACCTACTTTATACTTTGGAAAAGGCTTTACCTCAAACACGTTTATACAGGAATCCTTGAGGAAGAATATTTTCTTAGCTGTAAGCTACTTCTGCAGAAAAAGTATTAAGCTGTTGATTTAAAAAGAGACTTCTCACATAAGGGACAGCTCAAGCAGTATTGAAAAATGGTTTGGCATTATTCCTCCTCGAGACTCGTTCTAGAGTTTTACTATCCAAAATGACCCTTGGGACTTCTGCACAGCCTCAGCACGTGGAAGGGCTCATTGACACGCAGAGCTCAAAGTTCAAACACATTGCACCAGCAAGGGCAGCCACTGGTCCAAACTGTGGCCGTAACTCTCAGCGAACACATCAGCAACTCACTGCTCAATGTGTCTGAAGACATTCTTCCTTTCTGCCCTCACCTTGACCTCCCTCCGCTTGCTTCACCCTTTTTTTGCTGCCTTACAGAAACACTCATCAGGGTCAACGTGCAAGAACTGCTGCTTCAGTAGGTGCCACTCCAGGTGACAATTTTGGACAAACTCAAGCCAAAGAGGCAAAACAGATGAAGCAATGGGCAGACTGCCAAAGTATTCAAATGCCTAAAGGTCTAGACAAGCTCACCGGGGAAAGTACAAACGGGCTACTTCAGCAGTTCTGTGAAACCTTCTGTAAGGACATTTGGGTTTCTCTGATTCAGCCATCCTCCAGACTCACCTGTACTTGGCTGACATGATTTTTAAAGCTGACTTGACTTTAATCAAAGGCAAGTGTCTTACCTGGAAGACTGGAGTTGAGATTCTTAGCTCCACCTTTCTGGCAGCTGTAACTCACCTCCCTCTCCATCAACCTTCAGCATTCAGCAGGAGAGCAAGACTTTTGCCACACTGGATTTCAGCCACCGCTACCGACCGCTTCCCCAGATGACTCCTCCCTAGCTACAAAGAAGCAAACAGAAACACAACCTCTCTCTCCCTAGAGCCGAGGGCCAAAACCAGTGCGTGTGTGTGCAGTTTGGAAGGTAAATCCTCCATTTCAAATAGAACTGAAGATGCCGAGATCTTCCCAGACATCTACCCAACTATGTGTTTACCCAAACTAGAGGAGTGGCAAGAAACGTGAACCACAGCTGTCAAAGTCCTTTGCCCTGCAACAGCTTTTGGGCAGGTATTTCCCCAGTTGAGTCCCTACACATCATTTTCAAAATTGAAGCTTGCTTCATTAAGGCTGTTTCAGTCAGATACTCCACATTTGCATGCCCTTAAGTGCTCAAAAAGCAGCTGAAACACCTCCCAGCATCTGGGGGAAGCAAGTTAAGAAAAAAAAAAATTTCCCAGATAAAGCAAACAACGCCCACCCAGCCTGGAAGAGTGCCTACAGCTAAGCTCATGTTAAACAACCATTGCTAAGTTTCTCTTACTAAAGAAAAAGATGGTACTTTGCTTCCTGGGAAAAAAATTGTTCTAAGCGTTTTGAAAGGCTCATTAAGCTTGCAGGTGTTTTGGGGATGTCTTGGCTCCAGCATCACAGTCATTATTCCACGCTGACTCTTTCTCCCTGTTGCTCAAGTGTTGGATTATAGCTTAAAATGGGGGGGGGGGGGATCATGTCGTACGTGGAGACCCTGGGAGAAGAAATGGATGCCACAAGGACTGCCACAGAGGTGCTCTCCTAGTGATGTCCATTCAGACACTAACACAGGAGGCAAAGTTGAAACATCCGTACTGCAAAGGCACCCAAGAAATAACGCGGCTTGTTAAAGAAACAGAGAGGTTATCTCAGCACAGCAGGCAGTGCCACCCAGCAGCACTGATGGGAGGCATGTTAACAGCTGTGACTTGTGTTGTGACTGAAGTGACATTTCCCCCCCAGCCTAAAGGAAAGGGGCAAAGACCACTATTTTCACTGTGGCTAACCCATCACTAGCCGACTGGTCTTACTCAAGACCTGTTTAGAGCAGCATCACTGCTGCCTAAGAATCTTTTAATTTCTTCAAGGGCAGCCATTTAAAGCACCTTCCCTTGAACTGGCATTTCTGCGTTTTGTTGGTGGTTTGTTTTTTTTTACCCTCATCAGCAAGAACCTTTTCACCTCCTCCATGACAGGCACCACATTTACCTGCATGTTATTTCAGGAAGATTCCCGAAACAGCCTGAGTAGGGTTCAGTTGCCTGAACAACAGCTCCTAGCACCATTTTAGGTGCCAGACTCCCAGCTGCTGTGACAGAAGGCTGTGCATCTCCTCTGTGTCCTGGCTCATCTGTGCCAACACATACGGACGTGCCTCATAACTGGGGACAGATGAAGGGACACAAGACCCTGACAACCGAGCACCTGGCCTGCTCCCTCCATGTGCCCCACAGCCCAGGAGGGCAGCAACCCTAATCTATTGGTCTTTCCTGAACCATTTCTTCCACGCCTAACATACAGCACATGAAGTTTAGTAATGTCTTCTGGCAGCCCTGAGTCTGTCACCTGGGTCATCTGTCATAAAATATGGCCAAAATGAATATTGATATTGAAGATTAAAATCATGATTTGCAACCTAAATATTTGAAAACAAGCAAACAAACAAACAACCGCCCAAAAATACCCTCCATTCTGAAATACATAACCATTTGAATCCTAAAGAACAAACGTGTATAAAATATATAATGGAAAAGGGAAGGATTAGACATCAAGCTACGGTGTATATTTCCCTGCGGTTGCTGTCCAAGTCTCTGATGCGGAGGCAGGCATCTCCAGCAAACAAGCTGTCAAGCAGGCTTCAATCAGCTCCATAAAGAGAAGAAGCTCACTGGATAGAGGTAGCTGCAAACACTGTCTCTGAGCATTTATATCCTTCACTGCATTAACTCTCAGTCAGACTGGAATTTTCCAATGCAAATCACTCATGTGCTTGATTTCAGGTGTCTCTCTGAGAAGCTTCTTAAACTTGAGACCCCACAAACTCTTAAAGAAAAGCTTCAGTAAAACAAAACAGAATCTTTTAGAGGTCTCAAGCCGGATATCAAAGGGACAGGCACATGCAATCACCAAACCGTTTTTAAAACCTCAGCTGAAATCCTCCTTTAGACTCTGACTTATGTACCTACTGCTTCTAGCAAGGGGAAAATGCAAACAAATCCATGGAATATTGTCTAGGAAGCATACTGTAGGAGACCAGTAAGTCAGACGTGCTGTCACTGCTTTAGCGTCAATTACTGCATTTGTGGCTGATCAGTGTGATAGATTTATCTGCTTACAAAACCCATACTATGTGGTCTCATCTGTAAACAGTTTTGAAGCAATCGGGCAACAGAGTTAAAAGGGAGATGTCCCTCACCACACATTACTGTCTTTCAAGCATTAACAACCAAATTGGAATTCATGTCAAGTATTCATATGAGAGAACTAGACTCCTTACAGCCTTAATAAACAAGACAAGAAAAATAGAAGAACATTTATCTTAAATTGTTAGGACTAGTGCAAAGCATTAGTAGCATTTATGCTACTACCATTTCTGAACTCTCCATTTCCCTTTCACCCAGCCCTTTATTTACCTTGAATCCCCAAAGGACTAATATTGCCTCTCAATGCTGGCACATGATGGTACTGGTGTGGCCTTGAACTCCTGTACATCCAGTGGTACCTGCCAATTTCCATTTCTGGTCTGGTGATCACTGCCAATTTTAGGTGGTAAAAAGTCAGTGTCACCAGCAAGTTTTAGTTCAGTACTTTCAGTCATTTAACTTTAAAAATAAGAGCCCAAAAAACACGCTATAGTTTCAGAACTGAAACAACATAACCTTACAAACCAGGGAGGGGGTAGGAGGGACGATGGACAAGGAAATGCTCACACAGGTGTTAGAAAAGGTTGAATAGCTAGAATTCCACCTAGGATTTGAATTAAACACTGAAAGGAAGGACTCTATATTCCTTCCCCCCACCCACTCTCACGTCTCCCTCTCTTTATCCATGAAAAAGAGCTCTCCTCCAGGAGACCAAGTCACGGAAAACCACATTACCTGTTTTTTTAAAAGACTGTAAATCTGTCAAAGAAAATGGTTATTGTCATGTGTAGAGGTAGGGCAAACACACGAGTTTGCTCCCTTACTTTCTTACATTAAAAAACAAAACAAAACAAAAATGTTGTAGGCTTTATTTCTTTCAGATAGGCTCTGCTCACATCCAAAAATCTGGACCGAGTATGTTAAAACAGACTTGCTCCAGGTTGCCAATGAAGGAGAACAGTTACCCTTCTCCCCGTCTTTTCAGAAGACATATGAAGCTCAGCAAGGAGCTCCCACGTGCAGTAACACACCTGATCCGCTCACACATTCAGAGCTGGAGGCCTCCCAAGCCCCCTGAAAGAGGCTACTGACAAAACAACACCAAAGCCCTTCTGAATCTACTTGTCCCCCCTTGGCACTCCTATGGCTTTCTCAAGGCTGTCCAGGTGAGATAGACAGATCTTTACCTAAAATGCACCAGAGTCCCACTCTGCGGTGGTTAAATGAGAAAGTAACTGTCATCTTTGGTCAAAATAAATCTAACTCGGCAGCATTTGGGCATGTGGAGAAGGTGGAGGTTATGATGCTGAAAACCCACTGCCTGCAGACTAGATCAGAGACAAATTGGGGGGGTGGGACGAGTAGTAATGCCATACATTTTCAGCCTGTAAGGGACTAGAAAGGTCCTGGACCTAGGTGGTCCCTCTCTCATGTGGTTTTTGCTGCTGGTACAATGAGGGTTTAGGTACAGCTACATTTGCATGTGTCGAGAGGAGAAAAACCCTTGGCCTCAGGTCCAAATGTTGGACCTAGAGATTGGAGAATTTGTCTCCTACACTGGCAAATGAGCTCCAATACTAAAACAGTCTGTTGGGTTTAGGATGTGAACTTACTATCAATGGCTCTCTAAAAGGTACTCTGTAGCTTGGTGTTTCTCCCCTCTCTGCAGCTCATGGACAGACCAGTAAACAGGTATCAAGTAGTGTGTTTTTCCTACAAGACATTCTTCTGTTTTGTACAGCTTATCCTTCCTTTTAGGAAAGGCAAATTCCACATCTTATGAGCGTAACCAGATTCAAAATGTGTTGAAAGCATTGTTCCAAAATGACTGTGCACGCTTAGGATGATATCATCTCCTTCTGCTTACACAGGAACAATCCTGTTTATGAGATCAAAAGGAAGACCATAATAACTGAATTGGACACAAAATGGAAAATAACAGAATTCCATGCTAGCACTGGATACTGTCTCCCCTCTCCCTTCTAAATGTCTGTTCCCTGGTTTTTTGAAGCTACTGACTGGACATTGGCTACAGATTCAGCTTTTAAAATAAAATAAAAATAATAAAAATAAAAATAATAACCCAAACAGCTGCAAAAACTTCCAGGGGGTGGAAAAAAAAAGTCATTTGCACTGCAGCAGCATCTAGACCAAGCCCTTGGCACCAAAAGGCTTTCTTTATCCTACCAGTCTTGAACCCACAGTCCAAGATTTCTCCTGCAGTGGCTACAAAAGCTACTTTGCTCAGAGCAGCAGAGGAAGCAGCTGCCTTTATCCCTTAGTCTGGGGGGACACTGGTGAAGTCACCACTGTCTGCTGTGGGACAAACATCAAACCCTGAATCGTGGAGACAGCACGTACACTTTGTAGCATTGTGTCTGTAAGAGAAAATAGTCCATGAAGATGGGGTTCTTTAATTAGTAGGGTTTTTTCTGGTTTTCCCATAACAGGGAGCTTGTTCAAACTCCCAAGGAATCTCAGTTTTTCCATGGCTCTGCAAAGAGACACTTAGCAATGGCTGTTTGGTAGCCCTTACCACATGCCTGGCACGACCTCTGAAGTTGAATAGCATCTTTTGGTGACTTTGCTGGGTCCTCCCCAGGCCCACTCATGCAAAATCACCACCAGGTCAAAAGCCCCACAGGCTTCAGTGGCATAAGAACTACTGCACACAGTACTTATGAACTACAGTTCAGCTCTGTACCCCAAATAGTTAGGAAAGGAAACAGGTTTAAGTGACTTCTTTCTCTTTTGCTTTTTGAGGAACTAATGATGCTTACTGCATTCCCAGGTCTACGTTACAATACTCTCCATGTACAGCCAAGTGCATGCAGCTTGAACCTGTCAGAACCAGGCTTTACTTGATCCTGCATGGACACAGCAGCTACAGAAGTAAAGTTTTCATGTCACACCATGCAGGCACACTGATGGCGACTGTGGTGTTCAGTATTCATTGGGCTGAATCACCTTTCATGCCTGTAATAAAATTCCCAGTGCCCAACAACCTCATGCTTGCTGCCTTTAGCATATGGTTTTAGAGGAAACAAACAGTTATGACATTCATCTGTGGCAGCTGATGAAGCAGTTCACAACAGCAAAGAGACGGTTGTCCTTTCGCTGTTTCTGATCTGGAGATCTGGTGATGAATACTGCATTAGGAGTAAGGCTGGCCAGAAAATGAGGAAGGGTCAGAACAACTGAAGGGGACTCCCCTCAATCCCTCTTCAGCCTCTTTGCTCCCATTGCGGAGCCCATTGTGCATGCACAGTGCCATCTGGGTCCCCCTCCCCACCCCCCCACCCCCATTACCGTATCTTGTGGCACATATGTCTAGGTTTTCTGCTTTGATGAGGTCATTCAGACCAGTATGAGTATGTTCTCCGAGTGTTTTTCAAACCCCCTCCTATTTAGAAACCAAATCCTATTCATTAAAACCTAAATCACTAAGCCTGCCAAATTATTATCCCCAGAATATCGCGTGTCCCAGATTCTCCCCGGGCTGGACCTCTCTTCCTACAGTCGTATTCTTCAGGGACTTAGACTTAAAGCAGTTATTGTTTTCAGGGGATCTGAAACACCAATAAATCGCTTGGAATGGGAAAAAATAAGCAGCATACTAAAAATCTTTAACCAGCTTGACAGCTCTGATATCACTGGGTGAGCTCAACATTAAGGGGGTGAATTTGAAAATTTTGGTTAATAACCGTAACACATATATGAAGAGAGACTATTTTTTCAATTTACTGTAACGGAAAATACATCTATCTGTGATGCATCACAATGTCAGAAGCTCACTGTGTAAAAAGAACTTCACTAAAAGTGAAATAAACTGCACATTAATTCACTCCTTTCTCACGTCACGGTTTAGCAGCTTCATTTACACTGTCGAGCACAGTTGTACAGTTGTGTTTAAGAGGAGTATTTTCTTTTCATTTTTGATTAGCATATACTTATCTATTTAGAGTTTACAAGTGGAAATAGCGTTGAATTGCTTCATATCCCATGAAAATATTAAAGCTCACAGCCATTCCTGAGCACGAGGTCTTCTTTCATCAAGAGCATATTAGCAGGGAAGAGCCAATTAAAAGGAACCCTTAGTACAGCTGCTCAGGTTAGTTTCCATTATTCTTCTGCACAGCATATGCAATTTGAACATGGTATGTATTCATATATGGAAACTATATCCTAGTGTAACGGTTCTCTTCTGTCCTTCCATACGTAACTGGTGAATTCACCATGCTCCTCTGTAGTTGGGTTTTATTGTGTGTTGTTTTCTGAGTACTGCAACTTGGTAGTATTTATCACAGTTAAATAAAAAGGGAAACTTCTTGTCTCTGTTAATGTGTATCAGGATCTGTATCCTTCACTGCTGATGCAAAACGGCATTTCGTTTTTCTTATTTATTCCACCTCAGTAAATCTGCCTGCCCAGTCCTCACGTTTTGATTTAATTTAATGCCTGCAAGATAAATCCTGTCATTTGTAATAATTTGTAAACCTTCATCTTTAAAATGCATCCAATCTGTCCTGCAGCCCTGTAAAGTATCTGTTAAACATTTTGCTGCAGCTTGCTCATGGTGTTCTCCTCTGATAAGGGTTGCTGATACACAGTATAAAGCTGACTTATTTCTTATCTCCATCAACATGAGTGTTGTTCCATTTCCAATTAAAAAAACTGGGGCAGCAGCCACTCATCTCGGTGCAGGGAAACAAATGTCTGATAAACACTGAATCCATCAGCTGGGCAGTATCACCGCCTGAATCAAGCAGGGGATTCACAAAAATAATCACTGGAATAGAAAACTGGAATTCATGCGCAATTTAGCAAACTTTAACAATGTGAAAGAGAGCACTCGTTTTCATTTATCAATCAGTAATTATTCATAAAGCACAGAAGCTTGTGTAAATTGTCTCAGATGCACTGCAATCCAAAACGGCTGGCCATCCACATTTGCCACTGGGATGGGAACCATTAACCAGTACCTATGCGACCCCACCGTTCAGATCTGACTCTGTATTAGGTGCTCAAACTGAAAATAGATCTCACTGCTCATCCCAAGTTCTTGAGCATTATTGCTCTCCAGCATTCTCCTGAGTATGGGGAGCCCTGCCTGTAGACAGGGTGCAGTCGTAGCCCAACTTCCTCCAAGTTCTGTTCTGTTCTGTTCTATTCTATTCTATTCCATTCCATGCTATGCCATTCCATCCTATGCTATTCTTCTATTTTCTATTCTATTCTATTCCATCTCTGAGGATGTCCCTGCATTAAAAAACACAACCCAGAAATGTGTAGTTTAGAAATATGGTAAAGGAAAACACACCTCTTAGCTTAAAAGTACAATTTTCTACCAGTTAAATGCAAACACTTTCCCCAGAACTTGTCAGTGCAAAGCACACTGTGGGTGAACCTAAAAAACCCAAAGTGAAATGCTCTGAATCTTCTCCTGTTCAGTCTTAACAATAGCAACATCCCCTGACTCCCTTCAGATGTTGGTTAATCTCCTTGGACTTTGCAATTCCTTTCTAGAAGGAAGAGTTTTAAAAGACTTTGTGATAGCACTTCAATTCCTTCAAGCTGTGGCAGTTGCCTTGTAATCACTGGATTTAGGACATCTCATGAAGGAGAGCCACTACACTAAGTCCAGGTGGGATCTTAGCAGAGGAAGCTAATGTTGCAAGCCTGGCAAGCATGTAATGGCAAGCAGGAGATCCAGTCCAGACAGTAAATGGACATATTTCTGAAGGGGTCAGCTTCTGTTTCATATGCCAAAATGAAGAAGCAGTATTTTCCTGAAAGGTTCTTCACAGAGAGAAAAAGCTTATTTTTCATCATGAGAGCTGCTGGTGAAAGAGCCCTTTCGAAAAATCCTGCCATTTCAGAGGTACCTGATGCCCGCTGAGCCCATCTAAGAACCCATCTGGGATTGACAGTCTTTGTGCTTTGGAAGATCTGCCCCCAAAAACTGAATATGCCTCCTACATCACTGCTTCACAGAAGGGGGACATTGCAGGGGGATCTGGGCTATTTATTTTGCTATTGAAACTAGGAGCAGGACTGTTTCAACTTTCTGCATTTTAATTCACTGTGAAGCATTGGGAATTAAAGTGAATAGAAATGAAGAGCATAATGTGAGACCATGTGGTGTTACTTTCAGAAAGGAACTGGCAAGAACAAAGGCTTGAAGTGTTACATACACATACCTATGTAACAGATCCAAAGTAGAAAATCATCATAGAAAAACTAGGAAATAGTGGTAAAATTAAGATAGGAAGTCCCCTTGCTTGCATCCTAAGAAGGCAACAGATAAACCACCTTGACTTGGTAACAGATTTACTGTTCTACATGTTGTGCTTTCATCCTTGCCAAAATAAAAGGGAAACCATAAACTCATCATAAACATGCTCAGCAGCACATTTCATTTATCACAACTGCGAACTCATACAGATAACTTTGGTGTTTACTGCACACAAGCTCCATCAGTTTAAAAGAAACTCATCAACCAGATGAAAAAATAGCTGTAATTTTTTAAGAATGATCTATGGGTTCAAGGTGGTTTTATAGCCAAGGTATTTAGGACATTTTGTACATTAAATACTCAAAATCTGCAGCGAGGTGGGTTATTGTCTACATACACTAATGGCTTTCAGAGTTTAATCTCTCATCAGTGGACCTCCTTTTGTGAAATCCCTGAAGGATTATGCAGTACTATGTCTAATCACTTGACAAATTTCATTTACTTGAAACTGAAGCTAGGTTCGAATTATACAAAGTGTGTAGGAGGGATCAGATTCGAAGTAGGAAAACAAAATCTGGTACTGGACAGTGCTGGGATTTATCATTACATTAATATCTGAACTGTTAATACATGAAATAATTGTACTTGGGGATATGTGTTAGTTGTGTGTCAGCTGCATATACCTATGAGATATTCATACTACTTGAAGACACACAACAGGTTCAAAAGTATACTCTGACTCAGGTTAAAAGGCAGTGGAAATGTAAAAAAAATTGTTACTGATGTAACTTTTAGCCAAAAATATTGCTATGATTTATACAGTAGCCTGATACACTGAAGAGGGACACTTATTTGGCACGAATTATATGATGCAGAAACAGAACAGTCCTTTTCTAGTTGAATTTACCCTCTGAAGTTCAGTGCTCCAGAACAAACAAATCACCTGTAAGGCTGGGATGGGTGAAGCACCTCTCCTCCTGAGCTGCCATCTCCCTGCTGCAGAATCTCTGCCATAGAATTGTTCTCTCCATTAAGCAGCAATTCTCAGTGATTAACACATCCTGAAACCTAACCTTGTGAAACTCTTTGCATTATTTCCCCGTTATCACAGCACACGTAGATCTCTACATATGCAAAATTTGCCAGACTACGCCATAGAAAAGGAAAAGGAATTTAAAATTACAAGTAGCACTTGGCACCAAGCTAACTATACGAAGGTTGTGCGATATTATAATCTATTATATGTTATTGTAACCTAGGTCTCCCACTCTGCATTGCAAATCCTTGCTACGCGGCTAGTCTCAACAAAAACACCCGATTCTAGCTCTTCAAAATTGACATGCAAACACACAGACACACACTACCTCTGTAAACCAAATTTACCAAAACCCGCCAAAGACACAGGAATAACAAGACTGCTGTTGCAAACACCATCTGAGGTAGGGTTAGGACAGATTCAGAGCAAATACAGACGCAGACAGAAAGATTGCTGCTCTATTAATTTGTTGTCAAGCCATGCAGGAAAGGACGGCTGGAAGCCCGAAGATGCAGTAATGATTGTTTAAGAGCTATTCGAAAAAGTGACAAAACTGGCCTAAACCTCTTTAAGCCCCTTGAATGAAAAGATTTAAACAGGCTATTGTTAGACCCCTGGGTACCTTTTTTCTCTTGGCTTTGTTCTGCATTTTCCTCCGCTGCAGTTTCCATGGCTGGCTTCATACCATCCACCAAAAATGCCGCCCCCCCCTCCCCCCCCCAGCAAGCACTTTTTCTCTTCGCCTCCTTTCTCACTCCCTTCCGTCTCCTATTTACGGCGGCAGTGATTGAGCGGCTCTGTTCTCCCCTACAGTAGATTACAGTCCTTTCCAAAACGCCAGAAAAGTCTTGTCAGCTTCGATTTCGCTCCGCTGACTGGTCCACGAGGAGCCGTGCCAGCGAGCGCTCAGCCATACGTCACCGCGGTCCCCAGCTATAAAATAGCCACCCTGCGCTCGACCGTGCCCCGGCTCGCCGTGTTGTGGGGACCGGCAGCACCAGCTTGTGCCCCCTTCCCCTCGCCCTCCGCTCTCTCCCCCTTTTTCCCCGTCTCCCGAGGCTCCCGACAAACGTTAATCAATTCTCCGGGCGGTGAATGGATTGGTGACATCGGGAGGGGAGATGGGAGACCAGAAAGAAAGGAGCCCCCCAGCTGCCGTGGGGTGAGCCCCCCGGCCTCTGTCTCTAAGGGGAGTGCACGCCAGCACACAATCGCACGGCTCCCTTTCCCATGGGACCTCGTTATTATGCTTCGCATTTTGATTTATTCCACATGCCCTCTGCTCTTTCAAGGGGCGGGGGGCGATGGGTCTGTTCTCTCTGTTTGCTTTCTTTGCCAAGTAAGTTCCACTCACCCACGGCAAAAGGCTATGTGACAGGAGCATAAAAGCACAAGTGGGCATATATATATATATATATATGTGTGTGTGTACATGGAAAATTTAGATTCTTTCCCCAACTAGCAAGTACGGTGGAAAAAAAAAACCCACAAAAAAAAATCCAAGCAAGCGGAAAGGAAGCAAGCTCAAGTGACCTAAAATGCACGTGCACTACTTTAAAGGATAAAATGTTTAAGAAAACACAGCTCAGGTTTTAAAAGGATGTCTGCCATTAGAGAACTAAAAGCCATACTTAGAAGTGAGCGCAGAGTTGCTGTTAAGCACATGTTTGATCACTCCCCTAAACCCAGACTGACTGGAGCACAATCTAACAAGCTGTACTAACCCAGCTCTGGGAGCAACAAAACCAGGACAAGTCTACACTGCACTGCGTGAGGTGACTTTAGATATCTCTGGCACGCTGGGAACGGCCCCGTGATGGGGAGCCAGAGCAGGGCAATGCCATGTAGGGGTATTATTCACTTTCCAACCCCCAAAATAACTGGCATATTTAAGGCTGTCCTATACCGAGGCTAATTAACCTTGCCTATCGCTTTCCTTGTCTCAATGGGCTCACAGTGCACCACACTGTGCAGGGCAGACGTGCCCAGAGGCAGCCCATTTTGCATGTAGGATGATGGAGCAACCATGGAGTAAAGTCCTTCTCGGTCTGGCAGGCTTCACTGGTCTAGCCGCTGGAGCCGATTCTGCGGGCTGCAAAGATGCCTAGAGGATTCAGCAAATGCTGGGGATGTTAGAACTAACGCGCGCTGCGTGTTGCGTATAACAGATTCAGCCAGGAGAGTGGGAAGAGGGAAGCGGCCCCAAGATTTGTAGCTGCAATCTTCTGGTTAAAGTTACTGTACCCACCATTTTGCTGTGCATTTGTATTTCTACAGTTGCCTAGTGAAAAGCACAAAAAATTGTCAGACCCTACCTTTAGAAAAAGTTCCCTTCTCTTGCAAGCAATCAATCCACAAATTGTCTTCTCTCACCATCGCCACCACAGTTGTGACTTTGCTTTGAGCATTACTGCTCAGACATATGTGTTAACCCAGCTGCCAAGAGGTCTTGGACTTATCCTAAGATTTCATATCACAGCATCAAAACTTGATGTCAAACATTTGTCTAGAAAGCTTTCTTGGAAATCCAGAAGTCTGCAGTTGAAACTCGCACCTCAGCAGATCTTTATATAAGCAAGTTGAAATAAAGGGGATTAAGTATCCTCAGGAACCAGCGTGAGGCAATGGGTTGTGTTCCTAAAAGTAATCCAATCACCAGTCCCAGCAGAGACCTCAACACACATGCAAGGTGTATTTCTCCAATGCCCACACAGAGATCCACACAACACACTGAAATCCCTGCCCAGCAAGACCATGTGCTGCAAACACACTCCTTCAAGGAAGTAGATGAAAGGTGAAAAATATAGGTGATGTGTTTGCTATATTCTTTTCACCATTACTAAAAGTTCTTCAAATCCCACAGTCAAGAAAGCACATACCGCTTCTTTACATTTGGGATAATGTTTATGCAAGAACAACAAAAAGTTCTAAAAAGAGTATTTTTTTCCCCATTTAACATCTGTAGGATTGAAAAACCACAGCAAACACATCCTACTTGATGAAAGCCCCCCAAATTTTAGCCACTGGTCAAAACAGTTGATTGCCTCTGACATGAAAACTCCTTTCTTGGAACTTCTCATTATTCAGTTGGTACTTCTGCTTGTTGCTGTCATAGTCTAGATCTCCACTTCCTAATCATCTTGGCTTTGGAAAGGTTTAAAAGGTTGAAAACTCTCTTCTGACTACCCCAAGTTACAAAAGGCCTGTTCAAAACCTAATTTGAGTAGTGTAATACTAATGAACTTATCAATATAAATACACAGAAAATACAAACATCATCTGAAATTTCCTTTCTTTAAACAGAAAATACCTTAGACAGAACCTCTGGTTACAGACTGCCCCTGGAGAAAACCCACTGCTGAAGCTCTCCACACTGTATCAGTGAGACCTACTCCTTCAAACGGCTGCCTGCCTGCTCTCCCGCTGGCAAGCAGATTTTGTTAGGTAGGCTCAGGACTTCAGAGGAGATCTTACACAAACATAAAACTATCGGGCTGGGAGACTATTTCCCCTACTTTCCCCCCAGATAACTCCTCCTCCAAATGAGCAATGACGAAGTCAGTGCACCATACCAGAAATCAACTTTGCAAGAGGTTGAACTGAAGACTTCAGAAGCCATCAATCCCAACTATTCAAGAGCATTAATTCTACATACTAAATCACTCTCTAAAAGCTTCAAGTGATGCATGAGTGTAAAGCTCTCCCACTCCCTTCTTAACTACTTTCCAGACTGCTGTAATGTATGATGGGTTTTAAGCTCTTCTTATTCATTTCTTAACCTTCAAACCTCTGTCCCCATCACTGAGAAACACGGCAACTAAAACAAACTATATGCTATTTCCTCCAGTGCTAACATGGGTGCTGATCTTGCACTTTAGGCATTAATCTCAGCTAGCAAGTTGTCCCATCCAACGCTCCCACTTTTAATCACCTGTATCCTTTTCATAATATGCGAGGAGAATGGGAGGCATCAGGTCTATGCCTATGACAACACAGCAAAAGATAAAGCCACAAAGGCAGAAATTACAAAAATCTCTTTAAAGACTGATATTCAGCAAAAACCTCCTGGACAGATGAAGTTGCTTTAGATAACCAGCAACCAGGGAAGGTGGCTAGTTGCATTTCAGGAGTTCAGCCCAGCATTCTGGCTGCAGACCAAAATAAAAATGAAAATGAGGAGAGGGGCTAAGCAGTAAGGGTTTTTTGTAGTAAGGGTTTTGCACAGCCCTGAGACTATAGGCAAACCTCTGGATGAGTAGCAGTGAAGCAAAGTATGTGAAGGCACTGCAGGCCAAATCACATTCACCGCAAAAGACCTTTAAAAAACTGAGGGTTTAATGTATTATATCTAGGTTTTAAAAAACATTTAATCGTTTTGCTCAGTCAAGTCAAACAGCACAACTGCACAAGTTAAAAAAGGTATTAAAAACCCAGTTCTGCTTATGTGCCAATTCCTTTTGATCATCTATCTTTAATGTCAGTGAATCTAGTTTACATTCCTGAGGAGCTCTATCATAAACTACAGCGAATTCTTCACAAGCTTTCAGGAGATGAATACACACTTGCCATTTCTACAAAGGCTTCACAGAGCTGTAATAAAGAGTGTTCTCACATACTTCAAGAGCAATTTGAGATCCGAGACTCAGAAGTAAAAATATAGAGATTGTCCCTCAAGCAAGACTGACGTGTATTCCAAATAACTAATTTTAAAGACAACTTGTAGATTTTTATTTTTTAGGAAATGTGAAAAAATATTCAAGAGAAAGAGCAAACACACACACACGTACAGCCACTTGGTATGTCTCTCAATGTAACTGCTTATGTTCAGACCCGCTTTAGACCAGTTACCTAAGACTGGAGTATAAAACCCAATCTGCATGCTTATGAAAAAGCAGGCAATTATTCCATGTGGATAAAATCAAAGCATGATAACAAGCTTTCAGTCGTGCAGCAGTCATATCTGGCCAGTACTTAAAAAAAAATAATGAGGGGCCTGTTCCCCCATTATAAAAATATCGGGGGCTTAGACATTCTAAATTACTAGGAAAATGAAATCCAAATAAATGAACAAATAACTGTAAAATCCCTATACTTGTTCCTCAGTTTAAAATATAGACTACTAAAAAAATGAGTCTGCACTGCACTTACGGATTTCAGTCTTGGATTTTGGTAGAAAAGTCAAAACTAAAGGCTTAAGTGTGGATAGCGGTTATCTTTGCAACCAAAGAAAATCAGCAGTTTACCTGCTGCAGGTAAGTTCAGGAGGGTGAGCAGACCTTAACAGTGTGAAGGCATCAGTCCTGTGGCCCCCTTAATAAAGCCACATGAAGATGGCAATAACTGCTGCCAAGCTAAATGGTTGGTGGCAAGCAGGCATGCAAAGTAGATGATGTTCAGTTGTTGGGTTTCATACATTTCTCTGGCCGGCCTGCTGGACCACTGTAGTCCACTGTAGTCACAGCCACTGGTCAGAATCAAAGGCAATAAGCAGCCTAAATCAAGAACGTACATGGATGGTTAACCTTTATTTGGAAGAAAAAAAAAAACCCACAACAACAAATGCGTAAAGAGCGGATAGATGATTCTGTACAGCTTTTCCAGTAGCTAAGTCTCATCGAGTCCAAGTCTCAAAGATGATTTAAACAGCACATATGTGAAAGGTACCAAAGGAAAAAGCCTGAAGAGGTATAACCAAAGTCAAAACAAAAACAGAAGCTGATGATATTCTTAAGTAGCTGGAAAGTCCATTTCTGCTTATGAAAGACAGGGAACAACACAGAAGTAATTTTATAAAATGTTAGGTACTATCTTTATTGTAACTAGTGGCTTTAGTAAGGTTTTCCTGGGTGTAGGAAACTTGTATTTAAAAAACAGTCCTGGGGAAAATAATCCAGAACCCTGACAGACAGAACACAAGAATCTCAAACATGCTTCAGACTTTTGAGGAAAAACAATAAAGGTGAAAACAAAACAGGCTACATTTGAAACTGAGCTGAAAGCAACATCACCTCCTGCACTCCTCTCCTGTGAGGGAGTTAACACCATGCTTTTGGCAAGCCAGAAAGTAATATGCTGACAAATGGGAGCCCGTTTATACTACAGCTGAAAGAGCACAGAAATATAGGAAACAAAAGCAAAGCCTTCCTTAGCATCTCCCCCAGCAGCAGCTTTCATTCAGCAAGCAACATTCAGAGCACCAGCCCTGATGGCTGCGATGGTCATCTTCAGCTTCTACTCCTGCTCAACAGTTCTGTGTCAGTATGTATAGTTTCCTATGCGTGTAATGCATGGCAAGTTTCAAATGCTTTACATTTAAAATTAGGCAGCAAAACAAGGCTTTGACTTAAATACATTTTCTGTTCAGCAGTAGCAACATCCTCACATACATGACTAAAATATGAAGCCCTTCAACAGTGCTTCAAACGCTTCACCATCATTTTAAGGGCTAGGTCCTTGATTTTGGCACACATAACCACCTTTGATTTGCTCTCTCCATCCTCTTCACAACAGAGAGGAGATTCTCAACTGTCGTGCTTGTGTCTCCATCCCTCTGCTTTGAGTCACACATTCAGCAGCAGCAGGAATGCTGGAGAGCAGCAGGAAAACTATATTGCTCAGGTCTTCCATCCTCGCTCCCTTAACTCTGTGCCCTGAAGACAATCCTACCTATTTAGCTTTTGCTACAAACCATCTTCTCCAATAGTGTTGCTAAACCCTACTGTCACCTCAGAAGACTAACAAGAGTTACTAAATGCTTGGACATACTTAAATAGCTTCCTACATATTTATCTCACACTTGCTAGCAGTTAAGAAGTGCCTCTTGCACTTGCAGAAGAGCTATTTCTGCCAGAGTTTTAGAAGGCAGCAAAGGTATCACTCCTGCTAATACAGCTGCTTAGTCTCAAAATACATGAGTTTGAGACAGGATGGGAGGACAGGAGTTGGGAGGCTACCTGTTGGATTTTTTTCCCAGTCTATCTATAAATAAATCTAAACTTCACTGAGTTCAGCCTTGACACAAAGTGTTCTGCTCCACAAAGTCAGACTTAACCAGGCAATCCTGTATTAACTTTACATCCAGTTCTGATTTTCAAAATTGCCCTCCCACTCCTTGCATAGACTTTAGCATCCCACCTACAATCTCTCATCTATTCAGTACTCATTTTGTTCTTGTCTTGGCCTCAGTCCAATCTTTTCACAAAGCGTGGAAAAAGAGCAGGGAAATCTAAAGAAGTACAAAACTCTACTGCTCCCCAAAAAGAAACCAAGGACACTCATCATAAAAAAGTACTCCACACTGGAAGAGCATGGGGAGAGACAGGGATGAATACTCCTGAATTTCATGAGGTATTCCATGCATAAATCATAGATATGTGTGTATACGCACACATAAAACATGTATGTGTGTATACATACATACACAAAGAAAACATATGCACATGGATAAAATTTTCATTGAGCAGAAAACCTTATCAGCACCACTGGAACCACAACAAGGAATGCAAACTAACTGATAAGACTCATGCAATAAGCATTAAATTTGATTTCAGGGCTGAGAGCAAAGCTGCCCAGAGCCAGAGCTAAACCATGCAGCAAAAGCACCATTTCATAGGCACCATTATCTACTCACCTCAGCATCCCGGGTTAAAAGGCTGGCCCTACCAACACCAGGCTCAGACATACGTTGCTCCAAGACCCACCCATGGATTACTGGGCAGTTGCGTATCAATGTTGTGAAAAGTCCATGTCAAAATGTTGACGTAGAAGAAAGCATCAAAATAATGACTGGTACAAGGTACTGAAATTCATTGTTTACAGTTTCAGCACCATGTAAGTCACCATTACTGCAGCCGTTTCCCTGATACTGAAAATTCCCATTCCAGTGTAATTAAACTATATTTTGGGAAAGATCCTGGACCAGTTCTGTCATGCACCCCTGGACAGCCTTTTGAATTGCAAATACACTTTCTGTTCACACACAAGACACTAGTCATGAAATCCTCAGTTAAGACACTAACGAAAGGGTCCCCAATTAATCATTGTATTCTTTGCAGGAGCAGATATCCTCATTAGGAAAGCGGCAGGACATTAACAAGTTCCACTTTGAGGGTATCCAATTAACTCATCGACTAAATATGTGCCAGGCAACTTCGACCGGCCTAGCTTTTCCAATCCCCTCTTCCTAGCTGCATCAATTGGGATCCCAGTCATGTATAAAAGTAGTAGTTCTTTCCACACTTTACAATGCCTTTGAGAACGCTGCTGGTAGACAACAAACAAGGGCCGCTGAAGTGTTTAAGAGGTCTTTCACTTGCACCCACAAAAAGTTAAGTGTGCACTTGCTGAGTTCAGTGTAACTAAAGAAAAACCCCACCCTCTACCTTGTAAGCAGGGAACGACTTAACCTGCCGGCAACCAGCACAGTTGGAGCTCCTGTCTGGATCATGTCACTCCTCAGTTTTTGCCAAACCTCAGCAGTGGGTGATCCTGCACACAAAGCGAGCTCCGAGACAAAAGCGCTATAGGGTGAGTTAAGGACAAAGTAGCAGCTTTCAGCTTGGATTCCCAGATAGGCTGTCAAATAAAACCTCTTGCCAGGACAGGATTATTCCCTAGAGTATACATTCTAATGCTTCGTCTCGCCTAGTTTTTTAAGTGTCTCGAGCTTGAAGCCTTTTGGTCGTTTGGCAGGAAGAGCTGCTCTGCAGCCTGGTGGGTTCTTCTGGGGCTCAGCACAAAGCAGGGCTTGCACAGCAGCCAGGCCCCTGCTGAAGGCAACGCAGAAGGAGCAGCTTCTCCAGGAGCAGGATCCTGGGCTCCAAAATGGCCTCCGGTTCTGCTGCCTGAAAACCACGCAGACTCTCTTTAGAGAGATCTCACCCTGACACTGCCTAGCTACATCCCCACTTCTCTGTTCCTTTCCAAACATCACATTCACTTGTTTTAAACAGCTGAAAGGCATCATTTCTGCACTGTCATGAGTCAGACTGAAATTCATTTAGCATCTGCTTTTCTTCATCTGTCCTTGTATCATTCCCACCCGATCTGATTTCTGCTCTCTAGGTTTCAGCACATTTGTAACCATCTCTCTTGCACACAGAGCTTCCCAAGTGTAAACACTTGAGGATTATCATTATTTTTTTTGCTCTGGAGACCCTTACATTTGGAATTCAAAATGGCACTGGGCACTTTCTCTCTCAGCAGTACTACAGACACATCTTGTGTATCTATCACCACTACTGATCCCTGAAGTACCATCATCTGCTCCACCCTTCTGCTCCATTTGGAAAGGGAAAGGAAGGAGTTAAGGAACTGGGGAAAAGGAGGAATGGATATACAGAAAATAAATATATAATTAATTGAAACAATGGCGAAAAGCACAAGGCAGAAACAACACCCAAGCCTCTGGATAAGGCACTTCCTTTGGTCCACAAGAGGATCTGTGGCTCTGTATCAAAAAAACTGTACTATGTCAAGTGTGTGCTCACCATCCTGCAGGTGACCAAAGGTGTGCTACTCAACGTGGGATAGAGCTCCTCTCACTGCAGATCAGGGACTTCCCCACAGGTTGCAGAAAAACATCACAGTCCACAACGTGGACACCCAAAATCAACCATCCCAATTTGCCTGTTCACAATTTTATTAGTACAGGGAAGATACCCAAGACCAACCACAGCTTTAAAAGTATTTCTAAGCACTTAATTCCAGCTACAGTCCTCTGAAATATTTAAATTAATTCTCTGTTCGAGTGTACTCCTATTTCAGACAGAACATCACCAGATTGCAAATGCAATCAAAAGCCCATTTTCTTAGTTTAATTTGCCATTAGTACACTGCAGGTTTATAGAGCCAAACAAACAACTATAACTAAAATCTCATTGCCGTTTCAAACTGTTACCAAGCAAATATCATAGCAACATTATCAGAACCTCAAGTTCATTTAATCCCAAATTCTCTAAAGTAAAACAATACTAGCACCTAAAAAAACCCCAACAAAACAAAACAGAAAACGTAGTCCTCCTGGGCAAACCGCACACCACCCCAGCTACAGACAAAACCCATTTCAAGATCTCTTCATGGCTTTAAGAAAGGGAAGAAAAAAAACCCCCAAAACTCAATTGCTAGGCTTTTGCATATATCATACAGTATTTAAGTAGTAGCACTTACGGGTTTTTAATACATACCAAACACTGATTAATGTATTTATTTCAACCTAAAATACAATCATATAAATGAGTGGTAACAGACCAAGTAGCATTTCACAGGCTCCCTTGTTTCAAAACTGTGAATTAAAAAAAAAAAAAACATCTTAATTGCAGCAGCACCAATTTCCCAAGCTGAAGGCTCCTCTTTACTGAGGGAGCTTAGCACACTGCAGCCAGCGAGCACCACTGCCTGCAAGCATCAGCAACTTGGAAAGGAAGCGATGGAGGGAGGCCTGGTCAGGAAAAAATCAGTTATTTCAGCTTAAACTGCACTTAAAGGGAACAGAAAGCAGCTGCCTGCATTTTCCAGAAATGCTGGGTTACAGAGCTGCAGGATGGGTGACGGTGGCCGGCGCCTGCAGATCTGGATAGCAGCCCCTCTGCTCCTGCCCCAGCTGGGGATGGGGTGGCTGACGCCAGGAGAATCCTCTGGGGACCCCCACCCTGGTGGCAGTGGCAGAGGGTCCTGGGGGGAAGCCTGCGCCCATGGGAACCCGTGTGGCCCCCGGGGCCATGGGGCTTCACGGGTGACCGGTCTCGTCAGGCCTATTCAGCCCCACTCCCCGCGCACAATAACCAGCAGCCGCGCTCCCATAATACGGGCCTCCCCCTTCTCCCCGCTTTTATCATCCTTCATATCTCAACGATGACAGGACTGAAAGGGCTTCTGATGGGAAATGTGCTTCGAATTAGCATATTTCCCCCTGCGTACAATGGAGGCATTAAGCTGCTGCGTTTTCAAAGTCCAAACAAAAGCAGCCCAGGCTGTTTTTAGCAGCGCTTTTTGAAGTTTTATTCCACACCCCCCCCCCCCTAAGTTGCAAGCATATTTAACAAATTTTCACTCTTTCTGAAAAGAAGGAAATGTGACTGATAAAATCTTTTTAGTAAATTATATTATTTGATACATTTCAGACTTTAAAAGAAGAAAGAAAAGCCACTCTCTTGATGTGGCAAAGAGCAACATGGTGTCCGTGCAATGTTCCCACTGAGCTGCAGGCTCGGGGCCTGGGGGGGGTCCACCCCCCAAGGAGCTTGTCTGGCTGCCCTCAGCACTTGCATGGACCTTGTCATCGAGAATTCTGCAACTCAAATGCATTCACAGTAAGCCAAGATAAAGGGTCCTGTACCCACTGCTCAATCTCCCTGCTGTACCAGGGGCACACTGCGGAAAACAGCAGTTTTCAATGAGAAACTAAACCACAGTGCTGTAAAGAGAAACAAACCAGCTCCCCACCGACCCCCCAGGATTATCCTTCAGTTTAACTTGAGGGTTATGAACATTAGAGCCAAACCTCAGAAGTACAACCTTTATGAAATGGCTTCGACTTCGAAAGTGAATAGTTATTCACCAGGGAAAAGGAGGGCAGGAGGAAGGAGATGGAAATGACATTGAGTTCAACACACAGAGGAGAGGAGGAAAAAGCACTCCCATATCAAAACATCTTTGGGCATCAACAACTACTAGGAGAACAAATCTACCTCAGCTCAGTGTGTTGATCTGTAATTGCTCATTAGCACAGCTGGACCATTAGGAAGCGAGTTTGTGGCTTTCTTGGTAAAAAGGCACGTCTGCCTTCCTCCTCTGTTAAACAGTATTTTCTCTGAGAGGAAGACATAAGATTACACACTCAAAATGTTTCTCAGAGGAAGGGTTTAGTGGTTTGAATTTTTTTTCTTCTTCTTCTCCCCTTCCCCCTGCCCCCAAGATTTCCAAGGTATTTATGTAATCTTCTATATGCGGCACAGCTAAGAACAAAAATCACGCTCCTTAACAACATGAGATTACAGCAGAAAAGCAGAATGCCAATGAGATCCCAGGCAGGCAGCTCACGAGTGAGGTGGATATAAAAACCGTTCAGAAAAAAAGCCTGGGATGAAGCCTGCAGAAGAAGTCTTGTACGAGAAATGTCCACTTTGTTCAGCCTCTTCTGTTGCAACAAATTTTCGCGAGGATCGGGATCCATCTCCACTCCTTGATTTCTATAGCAGCAACACTCAAGATACTCAACAGCCTCTGCTGTGCACAAGCAGTTTGCTCTCAACCATCCACTCCAACCCTATCATGTGCCAGGCAGCCCACGCAGCGCTGTGCTCCCTCCCGCACAGTGCTAACCCAGGCAGGGGTTTGTGCAGATCTGCGTTACCTGGCAGGAGAGGCGTTTCACTTACTGGTTTCCACCAGAACCAAAGAGCTCCTGGCACTGAGGCGGTACAGCATCCATATGTCAACTGTACGGCACTGAGGTCTAACCATACACATATTCCTTCCTCCGGCAGATGCTTTCACACACTTCTCACCAAAACGTCCTCTGCAGCATCATGCACCAGCTCAGCCATTAATGAGCCAACTTTTCCCCTCAGAAAGCTTTTTCACTCTCCAATAGCCAAATCTTCGCTTTAATGACATGTTCGTTGTAGCTGGGGCCACATGTGAGTGGATGGTGATTTTTGGACCAAAGGGAAGTAAAGAAATCTGGCTTCAGTGAACTATGAATGCATAGTGCGGTATTTGGCAGTATTTCTCTACCACCCCCTGTAAATTGTCTTTAAAGGCTGGACAAGCATTTTCCCATGTTCTGAGGTACTTCACAACTTGGTTCCAAAACAGTGGACAAGACCTCTACACGCTACTACAGAAAAGTCTCAGAAAGGTCTCATGTCAAAGCAAAAGGAGAAAAGGACTTACGATGCCTTCCAGAGGCTTTCTTTCAGTCTCTAACAGATGGATGAGAGTAATAAAGCAGTCTAGGCAGGAGAGAGAAGAACTAAAGATCAAAATGGAGATTAGTTTTCTCACTCATACTAGGATGAGCAGAACTTCACTGTGTAAGCTTTCCTTCTGAGATGAGTCCTTTGAAAGCAGTGTTCGATCAAGTGCTATGACAGTTTGGCACAGAAAATTAAATAAAATAGATTTCAGCTTCATTTACAAATGGAAGTGCTTGCATCACCATAGTTCTTATAGGTCACACAGAAAGGTGGTATATTGGGTTTGAGTGGCAAGGTTTTGGTAGTGGGAGGGGCTACAGAGGTGGCTTCTGTGAAAAAATGCCAGAAGCCTTCCCCATGTCCAACAGACCCAGTGCCAGACAGCTCCAAGTCAGACTTGCTGCTGGCCAAGGCTGAGCCCATTAGCTACATTGGTAGCACCTCTGTGATAACATATTTAAGAAGGGGGAAAAATTGCTGCTCAAGAGCAATCATATCTGGAGAGAGGAGTGAGAGTATGTGAGAATATGCAGACACCAAGGTCAGTGAAGAAGATAGGGGAGGAGGTGCTCCAGGCAACAGAGCAGAGATTCCCCTGTGGCTTGTGGTGAAGACCATGGTGAGGCAGGTCATCCTCCTGCAGCCCATGGAGAAGCCCACACTGGAGCAGGTGGATGCAGAAAGGAAGCTGTGACACTGTGGGAGACCTGTGCTGGAGAAGGCTCCCGGCAGGACCAATGGACCCCCTGAGAGAGGAGACCAAGCTGGAGCAGGTTTGATAGTAGGACTTGTGACCCTGAATGGGACCCATGCTGGAGCAGTCTGTTCCTGAAGGACTGCACCCCATGGAAGGGACCCATGCTGGAGCAGCTAGTGAGGACCTGCAGCCCTGTGGGAAGTCTTCACATTGGAGAAGTTCATGAAGGACTGTCTCCCATGGGATGGATACCACACTGGAGAGTGTTAGGGGTCCCCCCACCTTAGATGGAGAGGAGAGGGGGAAGAGGGGGAAGAGAGAGAAGAGGAGAGCAAAGAGAGTGAGAGAAGAGAAGAGAAGAGAAGAGAAGAGAAGAGAAGAGAAGAGAAGAGGCTGTGGAAAAAAAGCCCTCCAGTGACTAGGACATACCAAGTCTCACCTGTGGAATTTCACTTCAGGACTGTTGGGGTGTGGAGAAGAACGGAAGTGAAAGAACTCAGAGCAGGGAAAAACAGTGCCTTTCACGTTGCCAATACCCCCAAGGAACATGACCACAGTTCTTTACCAATCGAGAAAATATTCTTGAATTCCAGTTATTCTTCAGATTCACTGGATGCAGGCCAAAGATGAATACAAAGCACATGCTACCATCCGCTGTGGCATTCTGGCACAGGGCAGCACCCTACCAACAATAGCACCACTCTTCCTTTCAAAAAGCTCCAGAAAGAGTGTTCTGTATTCTCATGTGATGTGTTGGGTTTTTACAGCTCAGATCAGTACAGGATATTGAACCCTGACAGTACTCCTACCGAAGGTTCACTTGCTTTTTCTTAGACCTCAACAGGTATGTATGCTATCTAAGCTAAAATAAACTATCCTCTCTACATTCATTTTGGCATCATGAGTCAGTATCTTGCTGAAACAAAACTATCTTCTCTCCTCCACAGTGAGTAAGTGCTATTAACTTTTCCAGTATCCCACCTACTGCTATTTTCTTCTGTGCAAGTGAACAACAGAGAAGTATCTCAGAATATGCTTCACGCTTCAGCTTTCAGCAAGAAGAGTAAAACACAGAAAGCGATCAGGACCTACTATGCTTGCTCCTGCAGACAGAAATAGTTTCTGGCCTTCTATATTAAGCTCATGAACTAAAACAAGCCCCAAAATTACTGGCACTCAAAAACAGAGATTGATTCGCCATGCAGCAGGACAAGCCCCTCATGTCTTCTTTCCATTCAGTCTAACAAAATTAACTTCCTGGATCATTACTACTTTTACTACTGTCTAAACACTGCCCTGACTTGGGGAATCTGGCTGAAGATATCAAGTTAAGGCAGATATGGTTTTCATTCTTCTCATGATATGGTAGAAATTTGCTAGTCTAAAATTTCTGCCCTAAATGTGAGAGTCCCAGCAGTCATTCAGACACACACAGATGTTAAAGAAAAAAAGCATCCTGGGCTCTCAAGGCTTCCTTGGGACAGAGAAACAGAGCCCCATAAATTACACTGGAGAGTAACAGCTCCAGAGACACTCAAGTGCCTGCACACTTAAAAGCAGACAAACCTGTCTCTCCCCAAAAGTGATACTCTTCCTTCCTTTCTACCTGTGCTATACCTGCAATGTAACATTATCATGGATGTTACAAGACAGAATTTCATCTCTTCTAAATATTTCAAAGAGAAAGTTTTTAGGGCTTCATACAAAAAAAGATCCCTTCAATTGGTCCAAGGATAAACCAACCAAGTATCTGAGATGCCCTACAGAAGTGAAATGTAACTTTCCTGCAATTTTGAATCATCTGCTGTAGTGTTAGACATGCTGGTCCATCCTGATAACTATTGTTTGATATTTTCCCTCAGGACACAAAATACCACTTAGCAGAACACAGAAGGTCCCACTTTCCACACCTACAAGTGAAAGCACTGTTATGAATATGCTGTGCAAATAAGCCCTGTGCAATCCCACTGAAAAAAAGAAATTGCATGCTTAAAGCTGAGCAGATACCCAGAACTGCAACAGAGAAGAAAGCCATAAAAGCAGCTATTTCCATCTTAAAATATTTGTCATTTCTACTACACAACTCATCATTTTCTTTTCAAAAAGCCTTTCTTTCTCAGTGCTGGTGTAAAACCTGCATTTAGAGACATGGGGAAAGAATTTCTATTCCTCTACAGTAAGCATTATAGAGGAGTTTCTGCCTCCATCTCTCCTTTGGACCACATTTCATCCTGAATATAACCTTTCTTTGCTATACAGAATAGCTGATGTGCCCGTAAGTGAGTAAGATTAGAGGGAAAAGTACGGTTTTGCTTGGAAACATGCCATTACAACACAGCATTAGAAAACAAAGTACATAAACTAAATACAGACTGTCCTTTAGTGTTTGCTGAGACACTTCACAAATGTAGGACAGGTATATTATCTTTTCTAATGCATAAACTGGGCCAGGAAAAAAAAAAATGCTTTCACAAGCACTAAAATCACTTTATTGATCTTTCACAGTATGTGTCTAGATTTCCAGATGGACTCAAAATTATAGGGGTTAATTAGATACAAGAGATATCTTTAAACATACCAAATTATCTGAACAAAAAATGTTAACAAATAGAATAGGTTACCATTCATATGTGCTACACCTTTCAGGAGCAGGAGAGCTTCTTTCAAGTTATCTCCAAGGAATATTTCAGTAATACTTCTCTGAATTTTTAGCTAAGCTATTTTTTTTCTTCCACATATTATTTCTGAAACATTATAAAAGCTTCCTAAACTCTACATGCTAATTAGATTCTAACCTAATTCATCAGATGTGGGCAGCCATCAGTCCTCTTCGCATTAAGGACTTGTGGTTCAAACAACTATCTAAGGTGCTTCAGTTCTTCCTTGGCCTGGGGAAGTGCTCTTCAGCACTGTGCTCTAACCTAAGTATCAACCAGGGACTGAAGTGAGCAGCACAGGTTACACTTCTACCTCATACCAGGTTTCTCATCTCAACAGCTCTTACACAATTTACCACTTATTTATGTTTGTGCCTAAACGCAACATCAAAAGCATGAATTAATTTCATCTACGCCAGCAGTATTTTATCTCTTACGAATCTATTTGGCAAC
The DNA here is from genome assembly GCA_025345505.1 of Todiramphus chloris collaris. Classification (NCBI taxonomy): domain Eukaryota; kingdom Metazoa; phylum Chordata; class Aves; order Coraciiformes; family Alcedinidae; genus Todiramphus; species Todiramphus chloris. The sequence goes on from JANVCC010000067.1 coordinate 5,721,113, forward strand.
GTTCCTTTTTAGAGAGGATTTTACGGAGTGAGAGGCAAATGGAAAAGCTGTTTTAGAAGTGAGATGGTTAAGAATCGTACGGCACTTAGGAAATATTCGTGCAGCAGGGACAATAGCTAGCAACTATGACACTACATTTAAACGCTGGCACCCAATACTTACTCATTAGCATCCTTCTGGAATTCTACTCCTTTTAAGAGGCTTTTTCTTTTTCCTTCAAAATAGCTATGATTTGCTAATACATGATATGTCTTAAGCCCTCTCTGACAAGCTCTACCAACACAGTCGTATTTTTCCCACATTGCGTTTTCACATCGTTTCAATGCACACATTGTCAGCCTCCTCTGCCTCCACCTCTCCTTTCCTATATTATGTGCAGCACCCATTTGTTTCAGATTATAAAAAGCACTAGTGGATTCTGAAGCCACTAAAAAGAAGTAGCCGCCATATGGGATCTGTGGGAAATTTGATCCAGTATAAGTGAAATTAGACTCAACTTTAGAATTAAGTGATAAGTAGGAGAGAAGTTTCAAATATTATTACTATAGGATGGGTTGCATTTTCCTTGTAAAGTTATACAGAAGAAATGTGGTCACTGCCCTTGCAGAAACTGCACAAAATCTTTTCTTTTTTTTTTTTAAGGAATGAAGCAGATGGCCTTGTCTTCAAAAATAGAAGACCTTCCTACACAAAACAGAGGTGCTGGCACATGATATGTGGGTAGAAGGATTTTTCTGGGTACTTTCCCAGGAATGTGTGCACCCAAGAGGTGAAATAGCAGGATAAGAGAGAAAAGAGGGGGAAAAAATACAACACAAAGCTGAGATGGAAGAGGGATGAAGGAAGCACCAAAGCACCAGGATCAGAAGCCATGATGGCACCACCTTTGTGACAGAGGAAAATGCAAAAAGCAGAGCCTTCTAAGCATATGGGGAGTGCAGACATACCTTTACATGGGGATTCAGATTACCACATTTATCAGTGTTTCTGAATGACTACAGGGGACTTCAGATGGTGAGCAAAGAAATTACTTTAGTTCAGATGTAGGAGGTGGCAGAGCTCTGTCAGACTCCACCCACCTCCCACATGAGTGTGAAAGCAGCACTTTTGAGTCCTGCAAGCAGGCAAGGTCGTGCCAAACCTGTGGTGGGCTTCACCTTGTGACTGAACCTCTTCAGGAACCCAAACTGGAGGCTCTCCCATCCAAGCAGCAATTACTGGCAGTTGTCTCTTGCTCACGGTCTTCCTACCGTGTCGCCTGTCACGGCCATAGGCTCACTTTCTTTGTCTCTCTCTCAAATAACTCCTCCTGCTTTCAGCCTGCGCTTAATCCTCCAGGAAACCTCACTCTCCCGAGAAGAAGAGGGCTTCTGTAAGTAATCTCCAGACAGCAGCTGTGAACCCGGCACCCAGAAAGGGGATCATTGTGCAGAACCACGGTATCAGGGATGAACTTCCCCTCTCCCCCCCGTCATTGATTTAAGGGCTGCTGGAAGCGCGCTGTTAGTTTATGCACACAGTTACTGCCAGCAGCGATTTTCGTCAGCAGCTGTGCGGTGCTTGTTCCTTTGCCCTCGTTGCAAGCTACCCTCAGAATCTTCACAGCCATCTAATTTTATTATTTTTTTTATTTTGCATTTTAAGGGACTGAACTTCCCACCTGCCAACAGAAGGAGCACTTGTTTTTTTTTGCATTTGGTCCTCGAGGCTACAGCAGTGTTACTGAAAAGTCACTTTGTCCATTTTTAATATCCAGAAATACAGAACAGCTGTGCTTTCTCGTACTCCTTTTGTGTAAGAATGGCTCAGAGACAATACTAAATTCAAGGCTGCCAAGGCTCAGACCTGAACTGCCCCCAAAAAAAGTCTTTTTTTTTTTTACACTTTATACTAGTTCTCAAGATACTCTATCCTGCCAGCACCAGTCAGTAAAGAACAGGTGTTACTTGAAGGCAGGAGAATTTGAACAACATAATTCATCATGGCAGGCTTATCAGCCTTTTAGCACACTCAGCTTCTATTATTCTGACATGAGATAAACTTACGTAACAGCACAGACTGTACTAATTTATGGGATAACAACATGGATGCAGAGTTCAGAATACTGCACTTTTGTTCCAGGCTATGGCTATTTCCCATACTCTTAAGAAAGGCATACGCCGCACAAACACTTTTAAAAACATCCAAGCGGCATTCGATATATTGAAGGAAGCTGAAGTACTCTGGAGTGATTAAGAAACACACTTCAACAGAATGGCCCAAAAAGGATAATTAAAAACTAACCCCACGGAGATACTGAGACAACTAAAGCCTCGGAAATTTCTTCTGCAATTGATGAGAAAAGCCCACTTGCCCATTGATGGTGTACAGGTGGATGTAAAAGCAGTTCCAGATCACTGCAAACCTTCCCGTCTTCTAATGCAAATCCTCACTTTCGGAGGATTTCAGTGCTCCTGTTTGGAGATAATGAAAATACATTTGGCCACTAGCTGAACAGTATGCCTTCTCTGCCACCTTCCTTGGCTAATGTTTCTCCATCACAAGCAGAAAAGCACTGCAAGCTGTCCACCCAGGAGCTGGTCTCTGGCACAGTAGAGAGTCAGAGCAAAAATGGTATTAGAAATACAGAGCCATCTGAAATGGCAAAATTGCTAGGGGAAAAAAAAATTGCTGGAACTTCTTAGTTTTCCAAAATTAGCCTGTTTGACATATCCTTCATCCCAGAGGAAAAGTATGAAACACCTCAAGGACAAAGAAATGCCTTTTTAAAATCTAGCTCAACAGAAGTTTTCCAGACTCTGACCATGCAATCCAAGGCATCATCTCTCCACCGAAACAACACAACTCTGGTGAAAGGTAAATGGTCACTATTCATCTTATCAAAATGGATCACAGCAAAACCAGTTTCTTTGCTCAGGTCCTTCCAAAACTATAGTTGGTGTCAAAGTCCTCAAGCAGAAAAGAAAAAAGCACTCACAGTGCCTTCTCAAAGGCTGAAATAGATTTCCAGAAGGGATTTTACACTGAGCGACTAGTTTCCCTCCTCCTCCTCCCTCCTTGGAGAGAATTATATATAAAAGAGGTACATGGACATACACCTTCCTGCTTTGTGGACCCAGTGACGAAAGATGTTTTTCTACCATGGGCTGGAGAAAAGCTCCCAGCAGTAACTCCACAGAGGTGAGTTCTTCCCACCCATACTTAACTTCCTTTCTTTCAAGAGAGGTACTTGCTTATATGCTACCTGCCATGCTAATGCTGCATACACAGGCTGCTCTGAGTATCCAAGAATGTATATGACAATCCAGCCCTTCTACAGATGAGGTGCCTCCAACTAGTCAAGAGGCTGAGGACACCATCCCATAGTGACAAAACGCTGCAGGCAGCAATGGGCCAGGAATATTCCAATACTACCACATCTGTTCATGTATCATTGGCAAGCATCAGTTCTACTTCAGGTGGGTGGCACCAGCACTGCCTTCCTCATCAAGTGCTTTGCGGTGAGTAAGCAGCCTTGAGGCAGATCCGTAATCACTGCAGATGCTGTTTGCCTGTCTTCACCATGTCTACACAAGTGAACATATGGCCTTCTAGCACAAGGCCAGCTTATACAGTCATTAATTAGATATAATATCAGGCTGTTCAACGTATCCGATACAAAAATCTGTCCTCTGGCAGGAATACCCTTGTGCTGTAAAAACTTTCTCTCTTTGTGAATTGCCTCATCTGATGAAGAAGAGTTAATTCCTTTGCCTGCAACTGGATAAATTTCTGTTTATTACAAATGGAGGTTAAACACACCCAAATTTGCCAGTGGTTTCTTCCCACTTCCTCCAGTTCTTACTGCAAGAGGAAGATGGGCGCTTCCCTTTCTCCCTCCAGCATGCGATACCTCAGACATTGTAAAAAAGCAACATCACAGTCCATCAAGGCATCACTTCAGTCATGCTGCCAGGCTGAGAGAGCTAGACACCAAACTCAAGGAAAGCTCATATAATTAATTAATTAATATGCACACATATCTCATACCTCTATATACCAAAGTGGACTTGGTGATCTGTTGGAGTTTGCTTGTTTTTAAGTGAATAATCAGAAAGAATAATTAAGGCTGAACACTCAGAAAAGTTGCAAAATACATTTTGGTAAAAGAAGGTAAAATTTTGCTCAGATTTTGTCCCACTTCATTTAATCACACAGCAGCACTGAACAGCCTAAGGCACATATACAGCCCCAAACTGGGCTGCTACTCAGAAGTAACCAGAGCACACAAGAACCTCAGAGGTGTTTTCTCATCAACTCACATATGAAGGAGGACTTCAAGTCACGCTCTCTTCCTTCATCCCTCACAGCACTACCCGGAAGTTTGCAATACAGCACCGTTTGCAAAAAAGCACAGCAAATTCATGGAGCTTGTGAGAATTTCCTAAGATCAGAGGAGGTGCAAACTGACAGTTTGTAAGGAGAAAGCCTGACCAACAGGCACAGCCCGGTGCTAGTGGGGGAGAGGACCTTCCTTGTGAAACATGGGAAGTTTTCAGCAAAGCAAAAGCAACAACAAAAAAAAGGCATTTGTGGGATAGCATCCAATTCAATTATTATTGAATTAATTCTTTAATCACTCTAAAAGAACTTTCAAACTTCTCTTAGTAGCTCTTGATTAGACACCAGTAACAGAACAAAAAAACTCCAACAATAGTGGCCCTTCAATACACAGTGATGGGTAGAAGTGCTCTTCTGTGAAAACAGATGGGCTATAAGATCATTGCTTTAGAAGTTAGCTGGTTCATTGGTTTCCTCTTGAACCCCGTAATGTTTGCATATGCTTATTTTTAGCTGAGCAAATAAACTTACTTGAAAGTGCATTGAACCCCTCTTTCATATGAACCCTGTCACATCTATGGAATTGTTTTGCTAGAGATATAAGTTTCTCATAGAGAGGAGTAGTCACAAATGACATATATCTACTGATTATTATGAGAGGAAATTAATTCTAACTTCTTTGTTGTGTTTCATTGCAACAGATTATTTTTTAAGACTGACTTCTAGGAGATACTCAGTGTTAGCAGAAAATTTGTATTTTAAACATCTATGGTGCATCAATAATGCTGTGCTTATATAGTATATTCATCCTTTCTCAATTCACGATTTTTGACTGATTAGTAGTCATTATTTTAATACAATTTTTCTCTATCAACTTCTGAAGTTGGGAACAGCTGCCAGAGGATCATTGTTGGCAAGCATGGGTATTTTCCTCATGCCTCTCTCCAGACGAGGTACCTTCATGCAGAGGAAGGCAGCACTTGGTGGTCTACATAAAATCCAGGATTCCTTATTATTATTTATATGTCCACAGACTGCATCAAGATCTCTATAAACCAAGGTGTTCAAGGTTTGTTTGACATCTTTGCCATCTCTATTCCGTTCTCAAAAGAAAGTTGCAAAGAGTGACGAAAACAAGCTGGTAATGAAGAATCACTGAACATGGTTGATATTCAGGAATAAGGTTCTAGAGAAATATTTGGCACTTGGGAGATCTCAGTCTGCCCTTATAGGCTGGAGACAAATCACTGAACTGGCCCAACACCTGGTGATAAAGTGCTATAGTAGGTCAGAGAGTCACAAGACAGGCAGGGGACAAGAGTGACTGCAGTATCAGAAGACAAATTTCTTATTGGCTTTTAACCGGAGAGAGATTTGCCAGGCCAGACAGAGTGTGGTACTCCCCAGATGTACAGGATGTATGCTTAGATAGTGCTGCAGAGTAGTGAAAAAAATGAAGGCAAAAGTTTTGGAGTACAGGAGATTTCAGTTTCCCTCTTAATACCTGCATGGTCTCTACTTTGCACCTCAAACCATGCGCATCTGCCGTGAAAGCAGCAGAGCCCATAGGAGGTCAGGTTTGGGAAAAGAGGACAGTTAAATCAGCATGAAGTCAGCATCCATTTGGGTGTAAAGGACAGTGACATTTAGCAATGATGCAATGACATCTGACACCTGTGAGAGGGCACTAGCCCCAAACTGGCAAAGTCTAAGCAAAGAGGAGAAAGGCTTGCTGGATAACAGGAATATAAAAGCAGCCAGATCTCCCATCTCTAACTTCGGTGAGCCCAGCAGAAGCTACTCTCAAGAAGTGATGCATATAGCTTCAAACAAGTCAGAACTGTCAACAGAATATATTACATGATTTAGTACGCTGCTTCTAAAAGTTTCCTGCAAAGTGGAACTTAACTGCACGTAAAAAGACTCCAAGACCTAGCCTTGTCCTTTCTCTACCACAGGGCACTGATCTGGATTTTCACTCTGTATTTTCTTTCATTTCCTCTGATGCCCAAACAAATGCTCTGCTAGAAGAGATTATAATGTGCATCACCCATTCCTGCAGTGAAAAGACTATGAAGCTAGCTCACATTTCCTTCCACTGCCAAAACCACTTAGACATTTTGGCAATGTAGGACACATTCTTTATGTTAACTGGCAGCTACTGTCTGACAGCTGTTCAGCAGCCTATCTGAAAAAAAAACCTGATGGCCTCACTCCAGTTCCTGACAGACTTATTCCAGATCACAAAGCTTCCAAAGAGCCCACAAGACTTCATCCAGCAAGTCCTCTGCCACCTCACTGTCTTGTACCTTTCCTACAAAGCTACGCCATTTCTTCCAGAGAAAGACAGCTAATCTGGTGTCCTGAAAGATTTGGCCAGCTTTGGAACCTACCAAATAGATGGCTTAGTTCTTTCATAAATGAATCATCAGCATAATAAAGAGTACTGCTTATTAATAGCATACATTTTGTGTTCCAACTTCCAGACATTAAGTCTTGTTATGCCACTGCCTCATGAATCAAATCTCTGTCCACTGGTAGAAGTATACTCCCACATAGAGATTGACTTGGCAACTTCTTAACCTCCTCTTGGACCAAAGCAAAAAACTCACTCTCTCACAGCTCTTCTAGACTTACTGTTCTCCTTGCATCTCTTGTGAATTAAACTCTTTTCACACAGTACTGAATCTTCATCACTCCTGAAGCCAGGGATCAGCTGTGTTCCTTTTATTGAGCACTCTACACTGAGAGACCATGTTTTGTTATCCACCATAAGCCATATGTGCCTCTCAAACTGCAGTTCTTCTCACTCTCGGATTGTGACCTACATTTGGTTTCTAGATAGAATCTTTCTTTCAACACTATCAGTACTCCATCTTCATCAATATTCTATCTTCATTACCTATGTCTAGTTGAGTTCATTAAAATAAAGGTTATCCTTCTCCCCTACCCACCCTCTCCCCCCCAAAACAACTTCAAAATATCTACTTGAATCCCATCAGATTTTCATCAAGTCATTTTATGTTGTGTATAATTGACACACAAGAGCATTTATTTATTGTATAAATGGTGCTGAGATTTTTTAAACACTTTTTTTTACTTTATTTATAAGAATGTGACAGTCACCCTTAACTGAACTTGTTGGACAGCTCAGGTACTCCAGGAATGGCTACTATTAAATTAATTACTTTTCCACTTCTAGGGGTGATGGGAGGTAGGAAAAAATGCAGGTACTGCTTTTTGAGTCACAGGTATGAAGATTTTCATCTCAGCTCAGCATTGTGACAGTTTTAAATGGCTTCTGCAGCTTTGCACAGTACAGAAGATACATCTCAACACTACTTGGCTGAAAAAACCGTGACTCTTCAGAGGTATCTCAAAACAAGAGACTGCCAATGAATTACTTCAGAATAGCAAGAAGGTAAACATCTAGAATAGAGAGCACAACATTTTCTGGAAGCCGTATTTATTTTCTGCTGAGACATTTAAAGTTAATTAATGCCAAGGAATTTTCCCTTTCCGACCTGTTGGGTTGGGAAGCATCTACAGTAACATGTCTTTTTGCTCATCTTGAATCTCTCTGGCAAGAGGCAATCAATATCCTCTCCAACAACCATGAAGTAAATCAAAAGGCTTACAGAGGATTAGAACTGGATATCCCTGCTACTTTAAGTGTTTAGTTTAAGCCATGTGAAAATTTAACATTTAAACATATTTCGAAACAAGTACTTACTTGGAAAAAGCCCTGGCGTTGTGCTGGGAGGAGACAGGTGTTGGAAACCACTGCTATTTATTTTTTTCTCAGCATTCCGGGACTAGTGCTATGAGACTGGATTCTTCTAAACTGGTCCCGGCAAAGGGTCAATGCTATGGAAGGTAAAGCTATTACAGTACTTTTACAGTGCATTTTTACACACATAATAAAGATCAATCCTGGGCATACCTCGTCATAGCTACTTATATACTTACAGTTATCAGACAGCTGCCAAGGAGTAACATACATACACACACAGAGGATAACATTCTGAATGTGCAGCAGTTTTCAGCACTGGATTCCTGATCACTGGTTGCTCACCAACTAGTTGCTGCTGTAGACTTCTGATCTCTACCAAGACCATCCCCTCTCCATTTCTTTGCAGTTGTCATCAATCATACAGAAAATACAATCCTATAATAGAATGACAAACTCATGCAATACCATAAATACTGCACACACAAAGATTACTTTCTCAGAATCACAGGCTAATTTAGGTTGGCTTCTAGTCCAACACCCCAGCTAAATCAGAGTCAGTTACAGCAGATTGCTCAGAGCTTTGTCCAGTTCCATAAGTATCTTCAAGATGGAGTGTCCACAGACTCCCTGGGCAACTCTTCCAGTGTTTAACTGCCCTCACAGGGGAAAAAAAGATTTCTTTGGATCTCATTGGAAACTCCTGTGTTCCAGTTTAAGGATGTGGTTTCTCATCCTAACACCATGCACCTTCAAGGTGCGCCTGGCTTCTTCGCCAAACCTTTTCCATGATGGCATGAAAGACTACCCACCATGAAAAAACCCCACAATATACTTGCTTTCTTTCACCCAGTTAAAACATTCTAGCCAAATACAAAACCGAAACGGTCTTCAAAGCGTTTTGCAATCCCACAGTTTTTATGGAGCAGCTGAAAATATTTGTTAAAAAAATACACTTTGAGAGGATACTGCAGAAAGAGCCCCGTTAAAGACCTTATTCTGCGCATTCACAAATTTCAAAAGAAAACTGACTACCCAGTATTAAAGAAAAGGCAGAGAAGAGGAAGAAAAATTTCCTTTGTTAGTGCCAAAATCTTCAACTCTTTCAAAAAAAAAGGAAATCACATCCTGTAGTTCCAAAAGCTGCTGCAAGAATCAACACGGTACTTTTTCTTTCAGGAAGAAGAAAGTTCGTTTCCCATCAGGCGATCACAGCTAAAACAATTAATGTGCATTGTGATTAAATGAAACTTTTAAAATGTACTCAAAAGCTACATTCATTCCTGTAAGGAAGAATGACCTCCCTCATAATGAACTCTGAGGCTGGCAGCCAGCTTACAGAGGTTTTATAATGACCACTTTTGGCTTCAGAGTAGCTGGTAGCTTCATTTTGCATCTAGCATAGCAGATTTCGGGGCCTGCTGAGACATTGAAAAAATGGTCTCAAAAGCCTGCAATAGGGGCTGGAAAATGTTAATTTTCATAGTTAAGTAATATACTATAAACATCAAATTTTTTTTTTTTAATTTTGATCTTATATCTTCAGATAAGCACTAGAATGGGATTACTTAAGGCAATCTTAAATGCTGTATTTTATTTTTTCAGTAAGTCTGACATGAGAAGAAAGCTCCTTACATGCTAAAGAACATAAGTTGGATCAAGGGATGGACAACACTCCTGAATGCAGTTTGCCTACTAAAATCCTAATCTGTGTAAGAGCCAAAAGATACCCTGTCTGCACCAGAGCAAAAAGTCACTTGTGAAAGAAAGCAATGGAAAAGCTAAGGTGATGGACAACAGGACCAAAGGGTTGCACAGTCCTGCTGCAGAATAGACCTGCTACACAAGGCACACCAGCAGGGTCCTTCCACATCACACCACTAAGCATCTCTTCATATACCAGGCACTTCATCACTGCTGGTAATACAAGAGATTGAACAATGAAAGACGTATAGCTGCTGTAAACGGCTGACAGATGCAGTTGGTCCATCCTGGCCTAGACAAAGCAGAGGGACAACTTTTAGGTACCTGGCTGGATTCTGAGCTCATCACTTTGAGCTTGGCAGTGAGGCTCTGCAAAAGATGGCTGTTGCATACAGACTGGCAACCAGGCTGGGACCCAGAAACATCACCATGCCATGTGAAAAGCTTTTTCAGATCTCAGATGCAGACTCCTGCACAATTCATACCCAGGTGCAGAGAACTCTGGCCAAGAGAACTGCTTGAAAGCCCCTCTTACAAAACCTGCTGGCCACATGAAAAGGCGGCAATGGCTGGGGTGACAGCAGTTGGAGTCACTTACGTACACAGCAAGAACACATCTATGCATGTGAGAACTCAGTCCATGTCTGGAGCTCCACTTCCATGGATGCATCCATCCTCCTCACCGATCTTTTAGAAGAACACAGTGTCCATCAGTGCACAATGCCAGGTACCCAATCTCAGAAATCCACATTCATAGGAGACGTGTACACTCTCTTCCGCATCCCTCCCTGCTTTTGGGACAACATTGCTCAGGACTAGGAAGAGGGACTGAGCTTGCCCAGAGCTCCAGATTTAAACAGATGAGAACTCCCTTGGTTCCACTGAACAAAGATGGGGTCTCAAAAGCTCTCAAGATTTAATCGGGAAGGGATTTTCACATTTGTAAATTCAGCCATAAGTAGCTGAAGCCTCTTCTGGTGTGGGGTTTGGCCTGAACTTACTGTATCTTAAAATAATACTGTTTCTGCTGATAAAGCACTAGTCTTTTTTTCATATTCAATGTATCAGACATGTTATTGTTGCATTAAATCAAAATAGAACATACCAAGCTCAGACATGTGCCTAACAAATACAATTAAATGTTATGAGTCCAATAAGCATCCTACAGACAGATGCACAATTGGCAGAGCTGGGAAAGCAGTTGGCTAGTGAAAGATCTCTCTGAATCGAACCTCTAGTCCTTTGGGGTCAACATCAAATCAACAATCCTATCCCAGAGACCCTTTTAAAAGGATATGCTCGTTTAAAATTAATTATCAAAAGTGCATTCCTTTCATTCAAAAGGGATCAAAACTAAAAAAAGCTTTGTTTGTATTCTAATACTCAGTGCCTGTGTTTGTGGGACTCACAGCTAGAACAATACAACCACGCTAAGAACGTAACAGGAATAAACTGGGAGGGGGGATGACTGGAAGAAATCATACTGACTCATACAGCTTTCATAGATTTTTCTCCAGCGCTCTTGTGAAAGGCTCGATGTTAGCACGTGCCCAAATTAGATTCTCCCTAGCTAGTTTAGCTGTTAATCACAGAATTTCTTTGATTGGAAAAGAACTTTTAAGATAAACCAAGCCACAAGGACAGAAATGCCTTCCAGTATCTGAAGGGGCCTACAAGAAAGCTGGGGAGGGACTTTTTAGGCTGTCAGGCAGTGATAGGACTAGAGGGAATGGATTAAAGCTAGAGATAGGTCGATTCAGGTTGGACATTAGGAAGAATTTCTTCCCCATGAGGGTGGTGAGACACTGGCACAGGTTGCCCTGAGAGGTGGTGGAAGCCCCAACCTTCAAAGTTTTTAAGCCCAGGCTGGATGGGGCTCTGAGCAACCTGACCTAGTGGGAGGTGTCCCTGCCCATGGCAGGGGGTTGGAACTAGATGACCTTTAAGGTCCCTTCCAACCCTGACAATTCTGTGATTCTATGCAAGAACAAGCTGTATGAATTCAAGTACATGAGTATTTTGTCTGAAATGAAGGGCAAAATATCACAATTTCACTGCAGACCCCATGAAACTGCATCTACTTTGACAAGGCTGCCTTGACACCCCTCAGTCTCAGTTCCATTTCCTCTACAGCCGTATCCAGCAACAGGGATCACCGCAGCGCTCCAGGCATGTGGTCCTTCCCTCCACTGGCCTACATCTGCATCTGTGTTACCAGGAACAGAGCACAGTAATAGAGATAAGTGAAATATAGGCCATTTTCTTTCCTCTGTGATTTAAATCTACTTTCAGGCTGCAGCAGGCAGTGTATTTTAAATACATAAGCACCATAAAAGCCCTAAGACTTAGGCACAATGAACTCAAGGGAAGAATGGGATTCTGCACTAGCACACAGTACAGTCCGTGATTACGACAACTACAAATATTTTACGCAGGAGATTTATTGTCAAAACCTCCACAGGGCCTGTAATCCCTAGCACAATTTCCTGTTCTCTTACTAAAGGAAGATAACCTTTAGGCAATTGTTTTTTTAGAAGACGACAGTAATTGCTCGTGATAAAGAGCTTAATTAGAGAAAGATAAAGAATTCAATTGAGAAAGTGACAGCAATATATATTCTGTATAAGTCTTGGGTTTTTTAATACTTGATAAAATGGGGGGAAAAAAAAAAAAGTCTGAAATTTAGCACAAGAAAAATATTTAACAAAACATAGGATGGGGATTGGAAAACACTTTCCAGCCAGCTGCAGATAGCTGGACAGCAGCGTACACATACTCGACTTTCCCTTGGGTCGGTTGTGGGTTTCTTGTTGGAAACGGGAGTAACTGTGATACACACAGACATCTAATGAAATGTTGGAATGACGTCCTTTGTTACCGTGTGACTGGGACACTACATGACCGGGTGCTTCATTTTACACAGAAATGAAGCCCAAGGAATTTTAATCAAACACAAATGCAAGACAACATACAGCACGGCCAAGAGTAATCCAAGACATCTTGTCTTAGACAAATGCCATTCTAAAAAGTTAGCAGTTTCTAGCCTCGAACAAAAGAACCTCCAAACCCCACAACATGTGATAAACTGAAAGGCACAAATATGAGGAATATGAGGCATGAAGGCAAGGACAGGCAACAACTGCTCCATGCCTGTAGGTGCTCAGAGTTGCCACAGCAACACAAGATAGGCTGGAGGAGGCAGGAAGCAGCAAGGAGATATCTAGGACTGCAGTGCTCACACTCTCCCATCCTGCTGCTCATACATACCACTGAAGTGTTGGCAGTTTCGAGACATCTAAACTGCAGAGGAAAGACCACCAGGAAATATGCAGACAGACTTGAAAAACATCCACCAAATATGAAGAGGACTTTGCACTGGCTTGACTTCTGCAAATACCAGCTCCTGGATCAATTTCTACCCACCAAAAGCAAAACAGGCTTCAGAAACAGGGCACTGAACAGCACACCTCAGTCAGCAGTTAAGTGCAAATCCCAGCTCGCTGTCAGGTTGAGCTTTTCCTACCAAACCACACCAGTCTGAATATAGGTGCCATCAGGAGCACACCTTGGAGGGGAAGAAGTTTCACCTGAGCAACACTCCAACGAAGAGGACCAAGACAGATGCTTTGAACATAAACATCTACCAGGCAGGCAGCAAAGTGACAGAATACAAATGAGTCCCAGTTTGCCATGTTCTAGCCTGCTCCTTAATTAAACTTAGCACACACTAATGAAGCATTTAGGGCCCAATGCCTTTTCAGGTAGCAGCAATTGCTGCTCCAGGGTAGCAAAACAGAGCACAGTCAATCTGTGTTTGGTAGCAGAAGCTCTAGGATTAAACAAACACAAGCAAAGGAACCATGCTGTTCATTTGGCTGTAGGGAAAATTTTAAGAAGTAAAACTCCCTTCAAAACAAGAAAGGAAAGTCACAAAGAGCAAAAGGTTAACTCATCCCAGAATGGGACATGACATGTGTTAGAGCTCCCCACAGTTGATGTTTACCTGCAGGGCTGGCAGAGAGTGAAACCAGCCTCAGATGGAAAAACACCAAACTTCAGGGAAGTAAAGTCAACCTTATGCAGCCGAGATCTGTTTTCCATAATATAGATCCTGAATTGGCAAGGTGTGAAAGCACAAGAACAGATCACAGAAACTCTGGATGCTTAGGTTAGGCATGTGCACAGGCCCCATCAGCAGTATCCTTTACGCAGTAGTTTATGCAATACTTAGTCACAAATGCAAACACCACCACGTTCGCTATGCATCGCTTCTCTGGTGGATCAGAAAATTTACCTTAGGCACACCTAGAGGTAACAGAAGATGCAGGCCAGTGTCCCTTCCTGGGTCCTACAAAGAAGAGATGCCTGCCCTGAAGCACTCATCACCCCATGTCTAAGCAGGAAGGGTGATGCTCCCCCAGGTCTGCCACTGTGAACTCTGTGGGAGCCCGGAGCTCTCAGACGAGCAGCTGAGCGGAGAGTAACAAACATCCTGGTGCTGGTACGTGGCTTGTGTGCAGGCTCCACATCTGCCTCTGCCCGAAGGGAATAAGCATTTCAGTGAAGCATTTTCTCCAGATGTACAACTAGTTTCAAAAGCCAAAGAACCCGGAAATGTATCTCTTTGTTTGGCCTGGCCTCAGAGGAGAAGGCCAACACTCATGGCAAACTTGGTCTCATGCCAGCAGCAGTTCAAATGCAGAGCTTTTTCCTCCTTTCCAAAGTGACCGTCTTGAGAGGTTAACCTAAATGTGCATGGATATAAAAAAAAGGAATGAGGAAACCAACCTCTAGGGCAGTTATGGAAGGTGGGAGAAAGAACTGGCACCTTGTCCATCCTCCTGCAACAGAGTCACCAGGTCTCAAAAAGACCAAACAAAACTGAACTGATAATCTAAGGCAACAGGCAAGCCTTGTGACAATATGCATTTTCAGCACACCTACAGAAACACCACTTTGAAAGGACCAAATCCAAGCCCTGCTGAAGCCAAGGCGAGCCCTGTAAGGCTACTAACAGCTGATTTTGCACATCTGTGAACAACTTCAAGCTCTACCAAGACCTCACTATACATCAAATAGAAGAAATCCTGCTCACCTCTGTATGAAGTTTATCATTAAAGGCAGGCAGTCATAAAAAGGACAATATTGCATGTATGTCCAGATAGTTTTCATCCAGCTGTTTTCTTCTAACTAAATACATTTTGTGTTCACTGGAAACTACCCAGGAAATAGGTCATAGATATAACCACTATTAGTAAAAACCACAAGAACAAGGTACTTCTGAAATACAGGATAAACATTTCAGGGGCTTGTTATGGCACATGTGCATGCACATGTACACGTAGATGGAGAAATTATTTGTTTAAGGGACTAATCAGAAATAGTAGATATTATCTATGCAGCTGGACCAAGCACTTTTCCAATCCTTCTCTTTACCTCCCCTCCAGTTAAGAATCTGTTCAGAGCAATTTACCGAGAGCGTTTCCAGTTGAAAAAGCTCTCTCCTCTTTGTAGTGCAACCTGAAGTACTACCCTGAAATCACACTCACTAAAACACTTTGCCAGCTCAGAGGCACAGCAGCCAGCACAGGACAGCAACATCCACGGTCTGCATGTGCCTCAAACGTGAAAAGCCAGAAGTGTAAAAATTGCTTGCATCGCCTCCTATGCACCTGAAGAGTTCGCAAGTTGGGCTCCTGCAAATGTGCCTCCATTGACAGAAGCTTTCAAACAAAGCTACAGGAGGTTGCAGAGACAGTTTCACAATACTCCACTTGCCTAATTGGAAACAGAAGCATATTTTTCTTAGCAACTGACATCTCATGAGACTCACTGCTTTATGAAGTATAAACCATGTGTGCAGGGCAATACAAGGTCTGTCATATGACCTTCCCTATCTTTCATAATCACTTTTTTAGGGAAAAAAAAAAAAAAAAAGCATCAGCCCTTGGCACATCAGGTGTCCTTTTTTCTGACTAAAATGTAATGTCTGTTTTGTCTTCTTTTAACAACTGAAAATCATCATCTTTCCAAGCATCTGGTGGCATAATGTTTTTTTTTCCCCCCCAGTGTCCTTGTTGCTTGTATCTGAAGTCACAACAGAAGTAAAGCACAGGCAGGTTAAGTCTATTGAATTACTAAATCCATTTCTATCCCCAACCCAAAACAGTTATACTTATACTTTCACTGGAGAGAGCTTGTCTCTCCTCCTTAAACCAGCATTTTAAATTAATATGAATTCCCACAATTGATACTATGCTATTTGTCACAAGCACTACCAGGTTTCCTTTTAAAACAGTACCCTGCAGACTGCAAGTGTCTAAATGTTTTGCTTGAATTTTTTGCCATCAATATTTTGCTTGCACCCAGCCCAGTCTAACATTAAAACTTAATGGCCATCCTCCTCCGCTGTTCATATACTGTGTGCTGAGGCAATGCCTATCATAAAATGGCCCACACTTCAGACAAAGGGTGAATAAAATAGCCATAAATTTATATGATGCCCTAACTGTGCAATTTAAGATGGGTTATGAGCCTTCACTGAAAAAGTATGGTTTTAAAAAACTGAAAAAGACAGAGAGATCTGCTTAAGAAACACTGTTTCTTTATTCTAAGGTCAGCTTTTAAACATCTGCATCTGATAAACATTTTATTTCCATGTACCGCATACAAAATACTAATGACAGATCCACTTGTTATTTTAATTCACTTCAGGGCTTTAAAATGTGGCCCTGTGTTGATAGAATAATACGTAGTCACACTTACTAAGAAGATTGTCAGCAATACTAAGGGAGCATTTCTATAGCTCTGAAGCAAGTGTTGAAGCTCTTCAAAATGCATAGTATACAAGGCTGTTCGTCTTTACATCAGCAAGTAGTATTTTTCAGTAGGCTACCTTACAACTTCACCACCACCCACCCTTAGTTTAATCCTGTACTTGACAAAACTCTTGAACTCCTTGATATGCGTATCAACATTTTCACTTTGGCCACCATGTTCTATTGCCCTCATCACTGTAATTCTACCCTTCTGAAGCAGACAGCACGTGCAGCTGCAGTCCTGCAAGTCCTCCAGCTTACTCCAGTAGAGGCTGGGACTCCCGCAGAGGCTGGGACTCCCGCAGATGGTGGGGAAGAGACGCCTCTGCCCCAAATACTCTCAGCATTACATGAGAAGACCACACCACCCCAGAAGTAGAGGAGTAGTGGGAACATGCACTGCCAAGGACCAAGAAGCTGGGCTGCCTAGAGATCAGTGAGTGTTGTTTCTACTTGCTCTTGTCCCCACTGTTTGTTGTCAGTCCCACCCAAATCAACTGATGCTATAATAATAGCACAGCTTCAGTCAACACCAGCATGGACTGCTGGGTTGGGAGTTCAACTACCTCGTAGGCAAACAGGGATGTGAAAGGTCTTGTGCACACATCTATGGGGACCAAAACACTGGCATGCCTGTAGTGGACATCTGCTTTTTGAAACCATAGGGAAGGCATGCCACTGTTCAGCCGTTTGTTCATCAAGTGAAGAGAGGAGGAGGTGAGCTATCTTCACTTTCCTTACATTAACTTAGCACTTTTATAATGCAGCAAGTCAGTACGGGACACAGAACATTACCATGTGCAAATGCGGCTCACACTGTTGAGTAATACCGCTATTTTAAACCCTCTGCTGCTAAGCAACCCTGACAGTATGGTTAGAACATTTTGGAAACACTGCATTCTTCAGTTCTTCCCCCCTCCACACACACACCCCAAAGCTGCTCCCACACTGTACATATATCCAGAAGCTATGCAAAGATGGGGCTTCAGTTTTTATCGGGCTAGTTCTCCATGGTGTTGCAAGAACACTGGCCGCGTTTGAGCGGAAGCAGCCCCTTAAGAAAGGCACAAACGTGGCCCTTTGACTTGTATTTAGGCAACCCAAAGGCACCATTCCTGTAAAGGCCTGGCTGCTTGTGTCAGACAAAACAAAAAAATGTTCCATCCCCTTAATTCAAGAACAGCTGGGATGACCTCCAAATACTGTGCTTACCTCCAGGTAAGCAGTCCACTGTCCAAAAAAAGGGCACTTTATGTCCCTTCTTTTAAGAGCCAGGAGGGTACCTGTGACCTGCACCACAACCTGAAGAGCAATTGCTGTCTGCTAACCTGAAAAATTTCCAATGCTTGCAGAACAAGAGGGACAGAAGAAAGCATGAGGGAAACACAATGCTTAATGTCTTAGGAGGCAGCCAAGCTATGGAAGGACTTCGATGAACTGCACTACTACACTGAGCAGTATTTATTTTAAATCTTTCTATTTTCCTACACTTTGGTAGAAAGGGTGAAATGGAACTTGGAGGGCTCTACCCCAAAGACTGCCAGCAGATTGTCCCTTTAAACTGGTCCTGCCGTGTGAACGGCTTTCACACTCCTCTCTTTTAACAAGCAACTGGTGCAAAACAGCCTAGTACGCATTAACTCGGCTTCCTCTTGGATGGACTGTTTCACAAGGCTTGTCTGTGTTTCCTCAGGCAGAAGCGTACCTCTGAGATAAGCCTGATTAGGAAATATTGCCCAATTTTGACAGAACATACTTCAAACTTTTTATAAGCTTACTCCTCTCATTGTTATTCTAATTTATTCAAGAGTACTTCATTTCGCCACAGATACTAGCGAGGTTACAAATATTCTTGTCTCTCCAACTTGATTTTATGGCATCTTTCACTTCACTGTATATTTACCCATCCATTAAGTTACATGGATGATTTCATTGCTAATCATTTCTACTAACACTCTTTTAGACATTTGTGACTTCAACACTGAAGATGTAGGTGGCTGTAAAGACTTATTTGTCTTCCTCCTCCCTCCTGTGATCTAAAATTAAAACGATGTGACCAGGACAGCATGCCTCACACATCCCATGCTTCTCTGACAGATAGCACAGGTCTAGACCCAATTTACACCCAAGAAGTGAATCACTGAAGAATGGCAAGGCAGAGCTTCTTTTAAGCAGGCACACTACAGCCTCCTGGAGAGAGCAACATAAGATAGATGTGGAACGCAGATTTGGGTATTGTAAGGTACCATTAAGTAAGATGTTTTGAAAAAAAAATTGTGTTTATCTTCCAGTTATCTGGTTTTTACTGGAACATACCCTAATTTGGTCAGACAGCAACTATAGCACTATAGTATGATTATGCTGTAGTTGAAAAAGGTCTTCCTATTTACAGAAAACGCATTTAAAATAGCATCTCTTTGGACCATTCTCTGCTTACTCCAAAATGAGGTCCATCAGTCCACTTTCCATAATTAACAGAGCCTGGTAATCGTAATCCCATCACATATGTCTCCACGATCTGCAATACAGCTATCTTGATAATCAACTGCCATAGAAGACAGCATCATTCAAGCACAGTGGCCTTCAGACTGCAGCATCTGAAAGCCCTCTTCAGCCATGGAAAGGCAACTCTTTGCTCTCTTTTCATCACAACAAACCAAAAAACAAGAGACTACAGCATGACTAATGAATTCCTGAATTCCCATCTGCCAACACAAATCAGTCAGTGTTTCACCCATTCACCCTCAACTACGAAGTGCTTTCAAGCCCCTGTTGAGCGCAGTACCTGATCTCCTTCAAAATGGGATCGCTGAGAACTGCAGCACACGCCATGCAACCAAATCTTCCTGGCAGGCAGACACCTCTTGCTTACTTATGCTGTTAAGACAAAAGAGTATTTTCCATAGCTTTCTCCTCTTTTGTTCCACCATCAAGTTTCAAGGGCTGTAAATCCCAGGAAGACCACGAAAAGAGGACATTTTCATTTCCACGTCTGGTATCAAGATTTACCGTCACGACTGTTGGAGTATAAGAAGGCACAGATCATTTTCTAGTATGTAATTTAATGATGTGCTTGCCAATTTACTCTTCTTATTAGAAGTCTCTTCTTTACATTAAAACCTTCAATGCAAAAGAACACACATTGCTCCTTTCTGAAGCATTTCCTGCCAAATTTAAATGTCAGGATGAAAAATTGAGCAATTGATTTAGAAATGCTTAAAGCGATGTACCTTCAAGGTCCGAACTACTGAAAGGGGAAGACAGAGTAGAAGTGAGGGATCTCATTGCCTGTTTCAGCTGTCACTCAGTGACCTGGTTTGTGAGCCCAGTAAGTCAAAACGACCCTCACCTACTCTGCCTTCTCTCTCTTTTCCTCAGCCTACCAACAGCGGGTCCCACCAAATCCAAAATCAAACACCGCTACCTACACCTTTACTGCCAGGTAAAACCTAGAACACAGATACTCAACAGAGGAATATAAATCGACTGAAGGTAGCGTGGAGGGGAACCCACAGCCATTTTGATGCAAGTGTGCTTCACTTGGTGAACTGCAGAAATGCAAGTGAGGTGCTGAGGGTACCTTGCCCATCCTGCAGCTCTGCTGTATGAAGGTATTCTTGCTTGGCTGAGAAGCGGCCATATGCTGTAAGCTGTCACGATCAACAAAAGTATTACTGCATTAGCACCTACAAGGCTCAATTAGGGAGAAGGCTCCTGCTGTGCCAGGCATGTCAGAAATGATTAAAGCAGACTGCTGTAATCCTAGAGTGACTTCTCTGCTATACAGACAAGTTGCAGGAGCTGAACAAAAGAAACAGATGGGAGGGAATATCCCTTGACTAAAAGGATAAAGCAATATAGTGAAATCAGGGCACATTTTATTAAAACCTGAGACTTCAATCAGATGTTCAAGATCATGGCCAGCCTGATTCTAGGCATGCTCTGGAAAGGGATGTTTAAGCATCACTTTTGCAGACAGGGAGCTCTTTCCACATGCACACAGCACACACAGAAAGCATGTGCAAAAAAATGAATGATGAAAGACAACAGAGTCATTTGAGTAAGAACCCATATCCAGACCAAGCTGGTGTTCTTAGAATACCTTGTTTGTTCACACGCATAAAAATAGGAAAACTAATTCAATCATTTTTCATGCTTTTGGGAACATATTTAGTAACAATCCAGCAGCAGGTTAGCTCACAGCAGGAAAAAGTCAGTCCTGTACCACCGTATATCATTATGAAATCTCACTAGTGAATGCATGGGATACTGCAATTAGGAAAGGGGGTTGTTTTTTTTCCTCCCCACCACTTCTTGTTCACAAGGATGCGAAGGTCAAATGTGGCTTAAATAAGCAGCAACTGCTCAATGTCACTGGAGAAAAAGTCAATGGGAACACACTAGTCATACTGTCACGAAGGCACAAAGGACGGGGGAAAGACAATGGCAGTCATTCATTTTTTAAAATGACGTGTTGCAGCAAGACTTTTAGGCAGCGCTTCCCTTACCAGAAAGCAGCAAATATGATCGAATACCCATCCCCCTCCTCCTTTCACTTGATTTTCCAAACAGAACAAACAACAAATGTTAAGTATCATCACCCATCCTTTACTCCTCCAAAAATTCTTCCAAGAGCACCTGGTGGTAGATAGTGATGCTTGGCCTCTCAATTTCTGATGCATCATAACCAAAGCTGTCACAGAAAAAGAAAATACTCTTCCTATGAAACTGGGAACAATTTGTTTCCATGGTAGCAAGGACAGTGATGAGCAGCTCTGGTAAATAGCTTGAGAATTATTAGGAGCACAACATGGATCAGACGACTTACATACAACATAAATAGTGCAGAAGGTGACGAGAGCAAGCCATCACCTTTGAAGTATGAGAATGATAGAACCAATCATCAGATCTAGACTTCTGTCTTTCCCTTTCATCCCTGTGCAGTCAGGAGAAAACTGTGGGTGCAAATGGATAAACAGCACTGGAGGAGTTACGGTGGCATCTCTGAATCACAGCACTGCAATCCCAAAGTGGGCTTTGCAACAGCCGACATCTGCTCTACAACAGCAGTCATTTTAACAATTTTCAAAGTGAGGTGTAAGCTTTGTTTAATCTACGCTCTGCAACACTGTCAACTGTTACCTGAAACAGTCTGACAGACACCGTACTCATCTGTTTGCGGAAGTTGCACATTTAAACCAACATTCACTCAAAACTCCTTTACATCAGTGAAACAAGTGTTATCCGTCCTCAGCTTTGAGGGGACTGAGACGTAAGTTCAAGGTGGCATGAATCCATGAAGAGAACCCAAGTCAGACTCCCAGACATCTGACCCGAACATGGGATTTCAACCCCTCCCTCTAAATTTGCCATTTGTCCATAAACATCCTAAGTTATTAGAGCATCCCACCTTAATATTGTTGTGTCTCAGCTCTTTACAACCTTGAACTAGAATTTCTGTTCCCAAACTAACTGAATTGGACACACTGATTGTCAACCAGCTGCAACAGTTTCTGAAACAGGACATCTGATAAAAAAATCCAAACCAAAAAACCAAAAAAGCCCCAAACAAATCCCGTAACTTTTGAAGTGCAAGAAAATTCACAGCAGCTAAAAGCTACATTGTGATAGAAGATTAAACTCCTTGTAAAGTTTTTCTGTATGGATCCCCTTCATTTTCTTTATTATTAATACTGGAGATTGCTAGCGGGCACATTTTGAGAGCAATATTGCTAACGTCATTATGACACTGCAACCCTGAAGGCACCTTGAAGACCAAGTGGCTTCACAGCTATGCCAGAGCTAATCCACTTAAGAAAATCAAGATGAAATTCCTTGCTTGACATTTTTGAGAACAAAGTGACAAAGTTTTAACAAACCTATCATCGAACTCAAAGTTTTCAGGGAGGTTATATCCAGTCTTCAGTATAGATTATATCCCTACAGTTTGATGCAAATACCTAACTGCAAAAATTTGAGAGAAGACCTGACATCTTCCTGTTCAGGGAATTATCTTTTTTTTTTCAGTCATCAAGTAGTCTTGAAATAAGAGCATGGGAAGATAAGCACTATGGGGGTGCATCCATCCCCCAGGAAATAAATATGTCCATATGTATACATAGAGGAAAAAATATCTATAGCATGTTTATGGGAACATGGGAACAGGAACTTGGTGTTGCTTAAAAATATAAGTGTTCTGACTCAGAGAATGACAAAAGCAGCTGCTGTTTAGAAAAGATCATGAAAGACTGGCCATTTTTTTGCAGCTCTTTTCCCTTATACTCTCTGAGGATTTGGAATTGCTATATTAAATAAGCTAGTGGGTACCTGGTACTTACCACTGAAATTTTCACTGAAATCCTGAATCCTCTCCTACCTGTAAATTATAGCCTTCCAAATTTAACCCTTGCTGTGACAGATGCTGCAGAGCTTGATCCACAGCAGTGCACAGACTTGAGTGACACAAAAAAGCCAAAAAACAAGCCATGGGCAGGAATCTGCAACTCATCAATATCTATAATTATTTTCCTTTTTATTACCTGGGTAGTTCAAAGGGAGAAGAGTCCTCCTTTAAGTTAGCTCAATTCCTACTTGTTCATTTTGGGCGCACTTAAAGTTGAACTTGACTGCAAATCACTGAAGCCAAGCCAATGTGCACCGGGGATCCTGGCAGAAGAACATAGGTGCCGTCTTTATTTCCTTTCTTAATGGCATGAAGGCCCTTTACAGCAAAGAACATTTTTCCATTTCATTGCCCTATTTTAACCCACCATTTGTGTAATTGTTCCTCCTGAGTTCACACTCTAACGCCACGTTTCATTGCTTCCATAGTATTACACCACTACAAGGGACCAAGAGGCCATCATCACTGCATCTTGCAAAACCATCAAGCTCAGTCACCTGAGTTTACTGTAGCTCTGAAGCAGCTGCTACCACCACACTTAGCGTCAGCCAAGAGCCAATAGCAAATCCCAGGCCCCACTCTCTTGAGCACACTCATATAAGTTAAGACTCTTGATTTCAACACAAAAAAGCCAGATACTGAAGTTAAATTCCCACCCTTCCAGCCCTTGGAGAAGGTTGCCCACACAGCAAGCAAGCTGTTTAAAAGCTTATCCCTGTGCCAGTTTGGTTTACTGTCTAGCCAGGAAATGCTTCTGCCTCCCCCTGCTCAGAGGACACCAGTATTATTCAGGTTTAGCAAGAGCAGCCATTATTCTGGCTGAAAGCAACAAAACGTCACCCTTTCAGTACAGTAACTGCGGGAAAGCTTTGAGATGAGAAGAAAAGCCTGGGGAAAAAACAAGTACGTAAAGGGCATCTCCCTTTGGTCCAGGGAGAAAGCTCTTCCTTGGGACTGGACAGTTAAAGAGCTGCATAAGTATGCTGTGTATATATATAAGGATGAATAAGCATACCTTTTTAAAGCTCAATATGGAGGCACTGCAGTGTTATTACAGTGCCACCAGACTATGATAAGCAAGCAACATGTGACACTGGCCCCACAGAAACCTCTTCTGGTGGCAAGTGTGAGATGAGTTTTGATGTACCCAGCAAGTCCATGGAGGCAGGGTCCTAACCATTTAAATCTCAAACACTTAAAACACGAGCTTGTAGAGCACTGCCTGCATTAGCCTGAGGCAGCATACTTGCTTCAAATCAAGGGTACCCCCATACCCACTGGCAATGCCCGCCTTCATAGCATGTCTGAACAGACTTGGGCTAAAAGCTAAGCACAAAAGCTGCCAGAATGAACTGAAGAATCACTTGAATTTGTCAAGAAAATCTCCCTGATTGCTGTGAGGTCAATGATGCCCTTGTGGTTGAAATGGGTTGAACTAATCAGTCAAGAGGCCAGTCCCTTCAAACTCTCTCAACACCCAGCACTGCCAGACCATGCCCAACACTGGCTGCTGTCTCCAAAGGGCTGTTCTACAAGCTCCCTCCTGCCACCCTGCATAGTTAGCCAGAGAAAGCCTCCTCAGATACGAGGCTAAAGTTAGCTGGTAACATAGAAACGCGTTCTCACTACCCACATCTCCAGATGTCAGGTTAATTTAAGCATATTTAACAGTATTCAAAATCTATGTGTTGCCAGAAAAACAAGTGCACTAATCTCTGCCTGTGATGACTTCAACTGACAAATCCAGAAGCAACACAGAAGTGATAAACAGGTCAGATAGTGGAAATAATCATGCATTTAGTCTTGGCTTTAGTTTGTCAATATAGGGCTTTTAGCAAGCCAAAAGCATTTGCAGGGACCTAGAAAATGAAGCACTGCCAAAAAGATCAGCTGCTAGAAGCAACACTGCCATCTCATGATTTTATTTCAAGTCTCATGATATTCAAGGCTTTTATCAGGGCTTCAGCTTCTCAACTGCTAAGCCTCAGCTATAAGCTGTTAAAAAAAACAACAAACCAAACACAACCACAAAACAAACAAAAAACCCAAAGCAAAAAAAAAAACCACACAAACCCCCCCCAAAACACCAACAAAACACAAAAAACCTAACAATAGAACAGAAACCAAACAAAATAATTGAGAAAAAGCATAAGAACATAACCTTTAACAGTTCACAGAAAGCCAAAAGAGATGAACCCAAAGCACACAATTTAAAAACACGCCATGTGCTCTGGGGTCACGACTTCCCAACAGCCTGACCTTCTGCATCACACCGTCATTCTCATGAACTAGGCAAGTGTAGCTGGGAACCCAGCAGATGAGTTCACATTCCAATTTGAAAAGTTTCGACCCTCGTCTCTCCTGGCTCCAGAGCTCAACTTTTGGGCATCTGAGGGGCAAGAAAACAAACTCCAAGTAAAAGCCCACAGCTTCCTTGCACTAAAAATGTCAGAAGGGACCAGCACAACCTAGAGTTTGGTAACTATTCTGGTTCCTAGCAAAAATTAGACACCCCTAATGGACAAACCACCCACAGATCCCCTCTCATTCCTGGCAACTGACTGGCAAAAGGCCTTTACAAATAGGCCACGGTTTGGTGCTCACAAACACACAAAGAATCATTTAAACATGAAGCAAGAAGGCCTTCTGCTGTTCAGAGTAATGCCTTGCTCTTCAGCTGGAAAGGATGGAGGCACAATCTAGGCACCAGCTCCTCTCTGTGACATTTCTCGCCCCTGCTCCAGATTCTCCTCACCATGCAAACAATTTCTATGCTCCCCCTGATGTGCAAACCCTCCGACCTGTGTTCTCTAGCAGAGAGGCAGGCAAGAGTCCTGTACCCACACCTATTCAAAGCATTCTCTCCACAGTAAACATGAGGTTTCTTAGTAACAGCTCAAATCCTCTCTTGATTTTACCCGTTTTATTTCATCCATGACAGCTGGAAGGCTTCTAAGTAGCTTTAACTACCTCTGGGATTGAATTATTTCAGAAGGGTAGGAAGAGGTTAAGACAGACTGCAGATACTCCCATAATGAAGCAAGGGAAGCCCTGACAAGGAGCCCATGGGCCACAGCACCCCAGTCCCCCAGCTGCCCGACCCCAACCAGCCTGCAGTTGCAACCCAGAGCCAAAGCTGGTGGGAGCTGTGCTGTGCTTTGAGGCTAAGGACGAGTTCCCCTCAGGCCACATCTGCTCATGGAGCCAACAAAACCATAATGCCCAGCAGAGGAACATGTGCAACTTGAAAGCTGTACTCTTGGTGGTAGGTCTTGATTCAAAGGGCTCCCCAACAACAGCAGATGCCATAGAAGGGCTTTTTTCATTCCTCACCCAAACTTCACTTACAAAGGAAAAAAATTTTCTGGATTAGGTTTCTGAAGGAGCAAACTTGAACAGCAGAGCTCCTGAGTTCTTTTCTTTGCAGAGGAGCACCAGTAGAGGCCACCACAAACCCAACTGAACCAGGTTTTCAGTTGCACAGGCAGGTATGTTGGTTCACCCGCTCTGAAAAGAAAAAGAGACTGGAGATGGGATCAGGGCTTCAACTATGTCTTGACCAGTGTCTGAACAAGGTATCTAAGTGAGCCTCATCCCTGTCAGCCATCAGAAGCTTCTTACGTATTACTGAGTTTTTATTCCCCTCTTCTTCAGTTTGAAGCTTATTACTACACTTAGAAGACCACAAGTGAAAAAATGGTAAATAATACAAGAGTGTTTCCTGGGCATCATGCAAAGTGCTCTGGCATTCAGCAAGGGGAACTCTCAGCAAATCTTTACCAAGAGAGGCTGGGGTTAAGCTGTCATGCCTAAATCCTCTTGTGGTTCACAATAAAGCCTCATCTACTAATGTCAAATCCTGTTTCTGCTAGGAGAAACTACTACAGGCCACCTATTTTTCCTCCCAGTTTTCTCCCCCGTGAAGTCATCACTTCAAACTCCTACACAAATGAAGGACCCATCCTTATACCCACTCCCTTCTTAGGAACAGCTACTGGCCAAAGTACACAGAAAACATGGAAGGGGCCACATGTATACCACCAAACAAGACTGCTTCAATTTAACAGGTATAAATTGCCACTGAACTAACAAACGCAGTGTGACCAGATCGGCTCAAGCCAAGCCTTGTTTAAGTGCTTACACACACCAACATAAACTCCAGTCCAAAATGCAACCTAATTTTGCATGGTCACCAAGTGTACATGTCATGTAGATGAGGAGTTCTGGAAAGGAGACACACTCAATGGATGTGTTTTTGGCTGAAGCCCTGGAATGAAGACAACTGGAGTTAAGGGCAGGGTGACTTAAAAAAAAAAGTTAACTAGCTAGCTACAAACAAAGTGGTCTGGTCCTTGTTATTACTGAAATACTTAAGCAACATTGCAATTTCGAATACTGAAGCAATCTTCCAGCTCTCCCTTTTCTGCCATGGCGTGGCTTGAGGGAAGACCAGCATGCCTGGAAGTTTACAGAGACCATTTATACTATTATCACTATAGTCCTTTTTTCTTTCTGCTTTTTCGTAACATTCCTCACACAAGAAAACTCCCTTCCTAGTATTTTTTTTTTCTATTACACTACTGACTATAGGTCCCAAATAAGATAAAGCTAGGTGCCGATTACTGCATGTACAGTCATTATTTACAAGACATAGCTCAGCTGTCAGTGTCAAGGCAAGGAGAAGTCCTGGGAGTCTCGTTTATCTATGGTAGGACAGACCTTTCCTCAGCATCCACCAACCCACAGTAACCAAAGAACACCGAGTGCAGAGATCTCTTCCTCCCACAGCCAGAAGTTTCAGCGTCTGGCCACCCCCATGCTAGCACAGCCCCGAGACTGGTCACACACAACGCCTTTTAAATTGCTTGCTGCGGTGGGCCAGTAAATAGAAACTCCTAAAATTGTGTGCTTTCCGACTTGTGAGAGAAAGCATCATCCAGCAATCTCTTCTAAAACGTATACAAGTGGTTTTTAAAGGTGCGTGTAAAAATCAAAAGTAAAAACACAACAGTATAAAACTGATTAAATAAATACCAACCACGCAGTTTTACACCCAGTGGCAGATTCTGCGAAGACATTGCACAGAAAACGTTCTCCTGTGGATGTATATTTGTGAGCTCACAGGCTTGAAGGAATCTTTGGAATATCTTAAGCTCCTGCTTAATCCTAAAGCTTTCATTAAAAAGTCATTTTTTATTTCCTGGAGAGGAAGGCCTTTAGGTAATGCCGTCTAGAACTTCTGTAACTAGAGTACACAGTCCACCTCATTAATATACTTCTAAAAGAAACCATAAAACCACAAACCCTCAACCCTGGCTCTCCAGCACTGCTTCTGGATCTTGGATAGGGGCAGTTACCAGAACCAGCAAGCCCTTTTGAACCAAAACAGTAGAAAAACCTCTTTTTACACTTCATAAGAGCAGCAGCCTCCAAGCGAGGCCAGATTAAAATCCCACACTCTGGCTGAAACAGAGGGGTGTTTCACCGCAGATTGTCTGGACACTTATGCCTGATGTCAGGAGGTGCTTGGGTCCGGGCTGGGTGCACATCAGAGAGTCACAAAACCCAGCTATCACTATGCAAGCCCACCTTTCCAGTTCACCCACAGGCAGTGCTTGGACCCAACAGGCAAGAGTAAACCAGGAACTGTAGCTCACTGCTGCTGCCAGCTATTTCTAACTCCCTCCTCGCTGTCTAGTTATGTGTTATTGGGCATTACAGGTCATTAACTGAGCATTACAGGTTAAAGCTACATAAAACAAGGTCAGACTGATAAACAGGAAGAAAGTGTACACGTGCTTTCTCCCAACTGCTTACATTATGTATTTGTTACCAAACAACCCCACGGGTTTGCAATACCTTTATTTTTTATACTCTGACAGACCTCCATCTGGTATTAGATCAGCAGTCTATAAAGAAAATAAAGAAGCGCAACAAAACATTGTGAACATCTGAAAAGTTTCCACTAAGAGGATGAGAGCTTATCATCCTCCCTATTCACCAGCGACCAACTGTACAGTTGGCTTAAAATGACGATAAAAAGAAATTTAAACTAGTTATTAGGAAACTGTGGGAAGGTGGTGGTTGAAGGAAGAGGAACAACAGGAAAAACCCAAAGATAACCCTCCACCCCAGGTGTACGGACCAAAACAGGTCACCGAGAGGTGCACACAGTGCCAGCCCCTGGAGGCTTTTCAGAAGAGGAGAGACAAATGCGTGCTGGGAATTGCACGGAGACTGCAAGGAACTGAGGAAGAACCAAGGGGATGATAGGCATGGGTGTGCTTTCTTACAGTGTCATGATTGCCAGATTAAATTAACTTTTTGTCTCACAAGTGCTTTCACCTATAGCCATGTATCTATTAGATAGCTGACAAGAGATTACTGCTTAGAGGAAATGCATTCACCAGAGGTGAATAGCAATCTAAGACTTTTTGAAAGGCTTGAAGAGAGAAGGAGAAGCTCTTTACCTTCAACAATTCACCACTGCCCTGGCTCATGACTTTGAACTACTCCCTTGACAACACCTCCTGCATTTCAAAGCAATGCAAAGAGCCATCCGGGATCTGACAGGTTTTTAGAAACAGACCCTGCCATTTCCTTTTTGATCCAAGGAGTGAGAGGGAATAAAGTTTACTTCACCAATTTCAGCCACGCAGTTATCTTTTACTGGATGCTACGTGACAGAAAAGTGTAATTCCTGTGGTATTTTGTTGTTCAGCCATAAAGACCACTATGTTGAAAGCGTAACATTTCTGCAGGTCAGTAAAAGAAGGCTGATCACACTGGGGTTTTTTTATTGGGTCAAGGGCAGTACAACTAAGCTCTCTTCTTCCACCTTCATGCTCATATATATTAATCCTTTAAAATGAAATTCTGTAGAAGTTGCTTTTCTTTGTTTAACTATGTAGGTAAGTAAATGGTACCTTAATGCTCTGGATAATGCATAACAGCTTTTATCCACTGATTTTTGGCATCTGTGTCCTTAAAGCTGTCACAGAGAGCAATAGAAAATTTCAAAATAACACCAGGGATTTCTGAAAACCTTTTACAGTTCATCAGTGATCAGATCTTTCAAGTATCTCCTAAGATTTAGGCAATTCCTTCCACACATTGGTATTGGCCGCACTCCACAAATGTAACTACTCAAACACAAGTATTTGCTCTGTTTGGCCACCAGCTTTTTCAAAGCAGTCTTTCCACTCAGGAAAAGTCCGTTTAGAAACGTACAACGCAATATCCTTAACCATATAACAGTGATAAGTTTCAGTGACAGCTTCTCTAAACTCTGCCAGACTTTAAACTCACTTTTACAGGGAGTTAAAATCCAGTATCATTGTGTTCTAAAGATCCAATAGCTCTTGTCAACGTCAGGAAACACTGAAAATCTGTGTTGCTTTTAACCCAGTAACACAGAATAATAATTTCAAGTATTTTATGTGTGTCTATAAAATAGGTTACGTTGCACACTTGCACTCATACATGTAAGTATTGTCGAGCAATTCTATGGTGATACACAGAAGGTCCATGGAGGGCAGAGGACCGAGGTGCACCCAACAGCTCCCTCTCCCCGGTCTCCCTCCTCACTAGCTAGCTCATGTGCTTAACGAGAATGGTGGCACTGAGAACTAAGGCATCAACAATGGTGATACAAAGGGGAACAGTCCTGTTACCATAGATCCTTGATACATGGAGAATACACATGTAAGTATGTGATTGAGCAGGACTAACAAGTTCTTGGCACCCAACCACATTTCTTGACTCCCAATAACACTGTAGTAGGCATCTTGTTTGGGTCTTTTGTTTTTAACTGAAACAAAAGAGTCACTGATTATTCAAAGTGGTGAAAAATAAAAATCCCTTGCATACAGTATTTTTTCAAGCTTGGGAAAATGCTCCGAACTGGCTGTATTATTTATTCTGGCTTCTTAAACGATGATCTGATCCTTCAGCAAAGATAGTAACAGGTAAACCAATTAATATGTTTCACTAACGCATAGAGAAATTAAAATTTCACCAACTTTTTAAAATAAACATTTGCTACTTCAAGGAAAATTGTCTTGCGTTGACTGATGCCACTTCCACCTTCCACCTAAGGTTGTTGCCCAGTCTTCGTACTATGCAGTGATCAGTGAACCATAAATTCTCATACAACGGCCTGACTCATAAATAAAGCTTAAACAACAGGCACTCATACTAAATCTTTTATTAATGAAGTATTCAGAAGGTGTTGGCCATCAACAAACAGGTTATAAGACTACATGATAAAGGTGGAGGAGAGGACAAATGTGTATTAAATGGGAGGTGAAACTTGATCTCATTGCCGAATCTTCAGCCCACAGGAAGACATTGCAAAAAGTGATGTATGACACTACCTGGTCACATACAGCTGCTAAGAGTTATAGGAACACATTCCCACTGACATTTAATATCTATTTAAAATCTGACTTGGGTTTTTTTAACCAAGAAAGTCGTGACAAATCACAGATGAATTAAGTTACCCTGTAAAGTTTGGCAGTAGTTTGAAAGACCAGTTGTCCGATGGGACCTTCTCAAGTAACTCAGATAACAAGCATACAAAGTCTTTTTCATGCCAGGGACTTCTCTCCCACAGTTATGCATCCATATTTCTGTGGAAAAGGTTCAGGAGACATGGAGGAAGAAACAGAACCATACACACCCCACAAAGGTTTGTTATGAACTGTGCAAATTAAGCCAGAGCCATTTGGAAGGGATATCTAGATGTGAACAAGTACAGGCTCCTGCTTCTGAAAGGACTGTTTTCAAAGTCAGACCAGGTTGCTCAGGGCCTTGCCTGTCTGAGTTTTGAAAGTGTCCAAGGTCAGAGTTTCCACAGCCTCTCTGAGTGACTTGCAGCACTCAAACCATTCTCGCTGCAGTTTTTTCTCTGTACGTCAAATAAATAATTTCTCCTATTGCAAGAAGTGACAGTTGTCCTCTGTCCTTCCGGTGTGCACATCTGAGAAGTATTTATCTCCACCTTCTGTACAACACTTCCATTATGATTTGGGGATTAGACCTGACCCTCAAACCCAGCCTTCTTCCCTCCCTCAGCCTCTTCTCTCACATGCTCCAGTCCCTTGAACATTTCACTGGATTTCTGCTGGACTCCCCTCTCTAACTTCTCAATCAAAGATAATACAATTACAAAGAGGCAGCCCAAGGAGCAGTGGGCTCTTCTTTGGAGGATTTTTTAATCTGCTTTGAACATGGTTCTTGCACCAACAGGTCATGAAGAGAAGCATCCTTTTCTGAACAAGCTGTGACTGTAACAAAGAATGTAAAAGGCATGTTCCTCTCTTCCTGAAACAGGTTGGTCAACAGCTTCAGTCTCACTGACCTCTCACTAGAAGCCATCACCCTTGTCAAAATTATTCTAGAACAGACAAAAAAAAATTAAAGAAAAAGAATCTATTTGCACTGTAAAAACAATCAAAATACATCAGGACAATGTCTGAATAAAAAACAAACTTGATGTACAGTAAGTTTTAATTATGAGCTTGTAACAAACACCTAGCAATCCCAACAGGAGTTTTCATAAAATATTCCAGCAAATATAACGTACGTATTTCATGTTAAGAGAAGAGAGTGATTACAATACTAGATAAACGACAGTTCATATTTATGAGTATGTGTACGTACATGCATTAAGTACTTTTACTGGCTTACAGGAAGGAAAACCCAAGAAAATCGTGTGTTCTGACTGATTTTATAAAAGTAGCAGTCTCCTGCAATCAGATAAAATTAAACAGTCCAAGCCCTGATTCAGCTCCATAAAGCCATCTGAGAAACAGCACTCTGCCTTCCTCCCAATAAACAAAGCACAACTTTCCACAGTGGTGTAAGCATTCTTTCAGCTCAAAACAAAAAAAAATTCTCAGTAAGTGCTTCTCTTCACACGAAACACCTCCCCACCAGGAGCCTGCGAAACGCATGAGGCTTCAAACGGACCTACATGAAATGGAAAGCATGCCATGGCCATATGCTTCTTTAAAGAGTAAGGCACTTTTCAGCGATTTATTTAGAAAGTGCATTTTAATAATTTTACGTTAGCAGTTTGCTAACCTAGCTAAATTAAGTTCAGAAAGAGAGAAAGAAAATAAGCATAATGCTAAAGATGTCATAGTGAATGCACCCATATTGTTTTGAGGCAGAGGGAAAATGCCTGCACAACAGAACCAAATTTACACTAGTAGGAAGTTTGTCAAGAGATTAATGCACACAGTGATAAATATCCAGAGAGGAATTCAAATATGTAGTTTCTTCCATATACTGCCTGATCAGTTTTGTTCGCGGGGGTCAAAGCAAGCATGTCTATATTTCCACTTCATCTATACACCTTCCCACTGGTACAATGAATAAATAAATAGGTGACTTCCTCTTCGCTGGATCTGGATGAGGTATTTTTCAAAGTCATTGCAGAAAGAATAAATTGGAGAGGGTTTTTAGACAGCCTGTAGATAAATGGCAGCAAGTTCTCCTCCCACATCCCAAGGAAAAAGCAGCGATACTGTGCAACAATTCAGGTCAGGTGATAAATAGCAAGTTATCATCACCCACGGTCTCTCTAACACTTAGCATCAGTTTTGACTAGTCCTGGAAACACCACTTTTTGTTGTGCATACTCATCCCAAGAACTGCTAAAGCAGCAAACTGATAATTACGAGAAAATAGCTTGCACCAGCTGGCTCTACCAATGAGGCAGGTAAGAAATGACTGGGGGGAGATGGGACAAAAAGCATTCTCAATCAGTCAGCTGAGAGAGAAAAAAAACCAACTCCCTGTGAAAGATATTTTGTACCTTAAAAAACCCCAGAACATTTACACCTCCACAATACAGGTAACTATCAGCGTTCAAGCTCTTTGCTTAAATTTAATGAATAAACGGTATTTTCCTCTTACAATGATTTTAAACCAGGTTAATATGGGTTGGTCATTAGTAAGGAGTACTGCAGTAGCCTGATCGTCTTAGAAACTCCAAACACTAAAACAGGTACAGCCTTACCACCTTCACTGAGAGAAGGTGCAAGATGCAAAGACACTACCAATGACAAGACCAAAAGTTGAGCTGGGTCAAAGATGCAACCGTGGCGAAAAGACACCCTCCATTTCTCCTCCTTCTCTTACTGCTTAGGAGTATCAAAAGCTGAGCCTGCAAAGGAAGACAAGTACTTTCAGTTTGTTACTTTAAGTCTTGAAAATTGAGCTTTGCTGAATCTGAGCATCACTGCGATCTATGTCAGATCAGTAATCATCTTTGCACACATATCTCCCTTGGAAAACGGCTTTACTAATCAAAAGACATTCAAATGCAATTCTATAGGAGGAAAAAAAAAAACCAACCAAACCAACCAAATCTAATTTTGCTTGCCCAGAATCAATTTCTGGATCTCCCAGTGAAAGTCCCTTTTCCAGATTAGAAAAACATTCCTCAAGTGCAGGACAGACAAGTTGCTGGTACTGATCTGCAGAAGTTCAATTTCTTCATCCTTTACAATTTCTACAACTGCCAAAATGTATGCAGTTTAAATTTCTGTGTCAGTTTATTGCTTTAATTGTAAGGTCTGTATCTTCAGCTTACGTAATGATTATATACTCAGCAAGCAGATGCGAAGACTAACACAAGAGTTGCAGGATGTCAAGACTCTGGGCAAGTGGCGGAAGAAGGGGAAGAAACATAGCAGGATACGGAGTATTCCCATAAATCATTTTCACAAAGCAGTCACAAAGAAAGCATTTATCTGAAACTGAGTAATTTAGTGTTGCGCTGGTCTGCTTTCCAGCTGCAAATTAAACTCTAGCACCGAAAGGAATGTACTAAACCTGTTCCAAAATGAGCAGATGTGCACACTCAAACACTACTTCCACCACTCTGGTGAGCAGCTGGAGCCAAGTTTTGACAAGGGCAACATTGCAGTTCAGTACTGATGGATAGTATCATCTGAATTATAATCAAGTAATACGCTCCAGCCAAAACCAAACAAAAAACCCCCAACCAACAAGAAAAAAAACCCAACAAACAAACCACAACTAAAAAAATCCCCAACCAAAAAAATTAGGAGCATTGCAGGAACACATTCAATACCCAGGGAATACTAATGCTAAATGGAGCAGGCAAAATCAGCACTGTCCTCTTACAAAAACACACAGGGATTGAACAGCTGGGGAGCATCTATACTACAAAGCCCTAAAAATTATTTAGATGAAATGATACGTGCATTTTTGACACAAATCTCCCAGTCATCCCCCCTTACCATACCTTGCCACACATGGTGGTACAGTCTCAGAGCAACAAACAGGCTTTCTTATTAATGAAACTAAACCAAACTGTGTGTTCCAGGAGCACACAGTGTGCCCCAACTGTATAAAGGTGCTCAGTTTCCAGGCTCAGCCCAGAGCTAATTTGACATGACCCTCCACCCTCCAGTAACATGTTCAGCAAGGATACTGGGACCTTAACAGCGGTGTCACCCTACAGATCCAATCCCAATGAGCTGCACTACTGACTCATGTAAGACATGACTACCTGAGACAGTCTGCAGCCTCCTCTCTGTGAAGACCTGGACCTGCTGCAGGAGAGCCACAGCTCTCATCAGGCCCAGAAAGAGATGACAGCAGTTTTACCTACTGGGCTGCAACAAGCTGTGGTACGTGTCCAGTTTGACTAAAAATATCCAAGTATTTCCTTCAATACTCTACCTGAATAAACTCTCTAGAAGCTACAGCCTGCTTGACATCATCATTTTAGCATCACTTCATTGTTGTACTGCTTCCTGAAGTCAAACCTAAACAATTTAAAGAAAGAACTACAGAAACTACTACAAATCGAAAAAAAAAAAAAAAAAGCTAAAATAAATAGCTAAAAAGCCAAGGTGAAATAAGGCACAATAGCTTCACTCCCTTGTGGCATACCTTTTACCTTCTGACTTTTCATACTTTGCATGCACCATTTCCTTGGCACAGACACTACTCTGAACCCTGGTCAGCTATCCAAGCACAGCTGGGGAGCTGTGTGGTGGGTGGGATGTATCACAAAAGCAAATTAAAAACTAAATAAAAGACTTCTTTTAGTTTTCTCCTAAAGGAAAACTATTTCTGAGCTTTGAAAATCTATGCTGAGGTTTACTTTGATTTATTATCTGCATGATTATTATGTATGGCATATACACAAGCAGTTTATGCTTTCTGTCAGATTTCAAAGACAGACAAATCAGACCAGAAGCAGTCACCAGCTAAGCATCCAGAATCAGAGGCTACTGAAATGGATTTTTTTAAAAAGAAACAACTCTTATTTTCTTGCTCTTTCAATTTATTTGCTAGCCCAGTTGCTTAAAGTTGAGAAAGTGATTCAGATTTGTAAAAAAAAAAAAAAAAAAAAAAAAACAAAAAACCAAAACTATCTTAGCCACCACCTTCCCCCACAGTGCCAGGAAGTTCTCCCCAGAGCCAGCCCTGCAAAGCCCTCCCAT
Organism: Todiramphus chloris collaris; assembly: GCA_025345505.1. NCBI lineage: Eukaryota > Metazoa > Chordata > Aves > Coraciiformes > Alcedinidae > Todiramphus > Todiramphus chloris. The sequence continues at coordinate 5,757,578 of JANVCC010000067.1, forward strand.
GATCACAAGGTTTTTGTGAACCATCCTGCTAAAAGCAGACCACCACCACACTGCATTAGACAGCCCAAGTACAAGTCATCTAACCTCACCCCACAGCAGGAAGGAGCCCTCAGGATGCTGCCAGAGGCAGCCAAGGGGCAAGGTGAGCCCATGCCTACCCCTGCCCTGATGCCTCCAGCCCACCTGAACTACAGAAAGGAGAGAGGTGGGGACCACTCAGAGGGTGGGCAATCATGAGCTACCCTGCTCTCCCACCATCCCAAGAGGACTCCTCACCTCTCCAGCTTCCCTCAGACCCGTACCTTGTCGTAAAGACTTGTGTTAAAACAAGCGTGGATGGTGGGCAGCATGCGGGAGATCGCATGCGGGTTTAAAACGCCGCATACGCATAGCCAAGAGTGATCAGATGTATCGGTATACGGTTTTACTCGGGGTTGTTTAGCCTGGAGAAAAGGAGGCTCAGGGAGACTTCATTGCTCTCTGCAACTACCTGAGAGGACACTATTGTAAAGATGGGGGTCAGTCTCTGCTCCCAAATAACAAGCAATGCGACAAGAGGAACTGGCCTCAAGATGCACTAGGGAAGGTTGAGATTGGATATTAGGAATAATTTCTTCACTGAAAGGGTTGCAAAGCACTGGAACAGGCTGCCCCAGGAAGTGGTTGGGTCACCATTCCTGGAGTTATTTAAGAGAGGCGCAGATAAGGCACTTTGTGACATGGTTTAGCGGTGGACTTGGCAGAGCTAGATTAATGGATGGACGTGATGATGTTAAAGGTCTTTTCCAATCTAAATGATTCTATGATTTACCCTTGTTTTAGTGAATTAATACTTAAAAGTGTTAAGAGTGCACTAAAAGGATGCACTCTTCATTCATACAAAGTGTGACTTCACTTATTGTTTAAATATAGTAATCCTCCATCTTCTAATAAAATAAAAAAACTCAGATTATGTATCTTCTTAAAACAGACCTGAATATTGTACACATGACAAAACCATGTGCAAATTTACCACAAAGGCTATCAATAGCCCAGTCAGCAAGTTTTAAGTGGTCACTGGAGAGCCAACTGAGAAATACTACAAAGCGACAGCAGCAGACTTGGAGGGCAAACAGTTGCTGCCGAGGTCTCGGTACCCACAGAACATGCACTTCCAGAGGAGAGGAGGGGAGGTGACTTCAAGCCAGCTCTAGCCTGATCCCATGAACTGAGCAGCCCTCAGTGGTGGGAACTTCCCAGGTGCCCACCTGAAGGGCAGATTTCAGTTTGGTTTCATCCAAAAAAGAAGACAGGTTGTGGACTCCAAGGCTGCTCTGAGATTTGAACCAAAGCACAGAGCATAAGGATAAATGAGATTTGCTTTAGAGCCTCATCCCTGGGTCAAAAATAAAACACAAATGCAGAAACACCCACCATCTGTTATGGCCATTTACTCAACTACGGATTTCCCTTAACTCTCTAAATTTAAACTATTTAAGCTGATACAGTCCTCTGGTACAATTTTCACTGTGAAATAATTTTGCCTGCAGTTCAAAAGAATTACAGAAATTCCCTTCAGCTTCACAGCTCTCAATTTTCAGCTTTGCCTGGTGAGACCAGGTCCTACAAGTATAGCACAGCTGGGGAACACAGAGGGCTGCCTCCTCTGTGCTCCCCTCTCTCATTAAAGGATTAGCTTATTTACAGGCTTATTCATGATTCTTTCCTCTTCAGAACAGTACTGGATGCAGCCACTGCAGGACAGTTAATTTTAGGAATATATGCTCAGGTAAATCAGAAATTTTGCTCTGTAGATACACCGAAACACCACATGGCATTAAACGTATCGGACAAACATTTTCTTCAGCTGAGTGAAAATGGTACCTTAACAGTGATTTGCAATCAATCACACTACGTGACTGAACTAACAGGGGGGTACCAGGGGGTGGAAGGAGATCTTCACCTACCGCTTTGACAGTAAGTTAACCATACTCTTGCCAACAGTAGGACACTTCTTTCCTTCACAGGTTCCTTACTTTCAGGTCATGAGATACATTTTCACAGATCTCTTTCATGGAAAATAATCCTTTACCTAAGCTACTATGCTCAATAGGAATCCATCTTTCTCACTCTCGTTGTACAAACACACAAAAAAAAAAGAACAAGATGTTAGCGTCAAGTATTCACATGCTCATGCCCAGGTTCAAAGTCCTGGTAAATGAGTATCCAAACTTTCTGCTGAGTGTTCGGTGGCATTCCATACAAACAGTAGTGTTGCATCCACATGACATCTAACATTAAAAAAATATAAATAAATTTCTATGCATGTAATCAGATACTCAGGAGTGTGACTAACTTAAAAATTATGTCCAGCTCTTTTGATGAATTTGACAGCTGTTCTGGAATACATCTTTTCTCCTTTTTTCATCCCTTCTTTCTTCCCCACTTTCACTCTAACAGATGCTTTTATTCTGTCTTGAGGTTTTTTTGTTTCTCCTTCTCTCTTCAGCGGCCGCACTGGGGGGAGGGAGGGAGAGAGGAAGCGTAGGGTGCTAATGCACAAAGCAGTGCTTGTTAAAATCTGAACATACCCAGGCAATTTGCCAAATTTAATTCCAAAGACCCTGCTTGTGATTTGATGCTAAAATGGAATATAGCATTGTTCTATCTGTCTGTAGGACACTGTGTCTTCTATGGAAGAGGGGTTAAAAACAAAAGGGACAAAAACCAGCTTGACACTCCCCCCAGCCTCCAAACACACACTTCATTCCAGAAAATACCATATTCATTGGCCTTCAGAGTTGTTAGGAATAAATCAAGCAGCAAAAAAACACGATTATATCACAAACATAATGAAAAAACTTTATTGAAGTTCACACCAGACACAGCAAGAGCCAAAAAGGGGTCAAATTCTGCTACATTCAACGTCTGGATTTGAACTTTGACGCAATAAAAACTGTTCATTAAGAAGGGATATTGGAATCTGGCCTGAAAATACTCTGTCCCGTGTCCCTGAAAATGTAAAGTATTGACAAAGCTTCCCAAATTCTTTTGAGACAGACTGTGAATCCCATATATATTTCATAGGCAGTCATTATCTGAGGCTAGAGGAAAGGCTGCTCAGGTGAGAAACTGCTCATACATGTAAATCAGTGTCTCTGAGGCTAAGATTGAGATTAGTTTATGAAATGAAGGAGGAAGAAAGACAAATAGAGATTGGTTACACTTCAAATCATAATGAGTAATAGTCACACACACCTCCTCTCCCACATTTTGCCATGTAGCCCGATTTGTCCCAACAGATATTAAACCATAAATCATAGTAACTTAACAGTGGAATGAAGTATTGAATTGTGAAATGGGCCCAACGTGAATTTAAATTCCAGATGATTTATGCCACATTCTATTACTGGCAATACGTACCCAAAATAAAATGCATATACTGACATCCACAGAAGTAATAAATATACAGAAGTTTCATGTGGAGATAAAGCAGTATTTGACTGACAGGGTCCCAAGCAGAAGTTTGAACTCACTTCCCATTTAGACCACTTTCTGTTTTTAACCCATGCAAGAAGTGCTTCTTTTCCCACGACTTCCCACTTCCCTCCCCCCCCCCCCCCCCCCATGCACAGCCTTTCCCATGTTTGCTGCAATCCTTCTGCTGATCGCCCACTCGCTCTCCCCTTCAACCCAGGTCACTCAGCCACCAGTTGAGCAGGGATTAGCACCTCATAAGGGCTCACAGCAGATGTTCCTCTTTCCTGCTCCAGCTGTGGGGTCTCTGCCTTCCATCTGAATGACCACTGACAGAGTACAGCTAACCTGACTTGCACAGCAGAAGGGAAAAAATCATCTTTAAATCGGAGTAGACAAAGCAGGAAGGGACTGCATGTCTCAAGGACAGAAAGAACAGACGACCTTCTCCATTCAAGAGTCATCAAGCATACAAACTTTAGGAAATATGGCTACTCTTCTGAAAACTCTGAAGTCTGTCAGACAGCTCTTTCTCAGTCACGTAGCAAAGGCAGAGGTCCCTCTGTCACCTGGATGACCCTGTAACTCAGCTTTCCCATGTAATCACAGAAACCAGCAATGGTCTGGTTTGCAGCTGGGACACGCTTCTTATTTCTGAAGCTCCAGAGCCACAGAAAGCTCCACATCAAAAATATGATTCAGCAATGGTTTTTTTTTTCAGGGTTTTTTCTTGCTTAGTTTTTGGGGTTTGCTTTGGGGTTGGTGTTTGTTTTTCCCTCTTAAATGAAAAAAGATGGTAAGTCCTTAATATTTAGACAAACATACATGAAAAGGCAGGGAGGAAAGATAACACACTGGGACAATGTAATAAGAAAACTAAACTGCAGGCAGAATTTTACATTGGTTTCTGTAAGGCATGACAACGCATCTTTCCTCAGGCACAGCCCACTTCTTCCAATCTTCCGCTCCATGGTTGCAAAAGGAGAAACCAAAGGGACAGGATTTACAAGCCTTATCAGACATGTTTTTTTGAGGATTCAGACACACACTGCAGCTGAAAATGCTAAGAACTAGTATTAAACTTGTAACTCTAAGCCATGGGTTTGGGTTTTTTTTTCAACAGAGAAGCCTCTTCAGCATCATCTTCCATTTAGGCACTGAAGCATTTTAAAGATAATAAACACCCATTAAGTGTCCTCTTTCATTTGCTTAAGTATTCAGAAGTGAGCTAAACTAATTCTAATCCATTTGCTCAAAGCTATAACATCAAGAAACAAGTACAGATACGACTTCAAAAGTACGTAAATCACATGATGTTTGCCACTACTGCATATTGCCTTAACGAAGAGCTTAGCGTTTTGCTAAGTCAATATGCCTGCTCCTGTAGAAAATGCACTTGGGATGATTCGCGAGCACATTTTCATCAGACAGCGCTTTCCGTAGTCAAAAACACAGTGCTCTCTCAATAACACATAAAATTGCCACTAAAAAGCAAGAGTGACTGAACAGGCTTTACAATAACCCTGCAAATTATTCAACTGCTGTAGAAGGTGTGTGTTCATTAATGTTCAAAACACGCAAGATCCACTGACCCCTCTCATCACTGTTTAGAGCACCATGCTCTTGACAATTTCAGCTGTTAGGAAAAATGTTGTGTTCTCAGTCTAGCATAATTACATTACCCTACTTAGTGTCACATTTAATAAAGTTTAAACATCACAGTAGATGACTTATCTTGCAGCTCTTATGTTCCAAATTCCCGCAGAGCCAGCTGTTAAGGAATCAAGTCTTTTGGTAATTCAAGAGTTAAGAGAGCTGCTGCACACAAAGTGTTCATTTAGAGAGGACCTGAGTTCTGCATCTTCAAGCATTTTCTTAAACAGCTCGTTTTGTAATAAGGCAATTATTTCCCAACCTGTCACACAAAATAACCTGGTGGTTCTTCAGTAACCCTACTACATTCTTCTAAAAACAAACTAATTTGTGTAACTTTGACAAGGTGTACCTTTTATGCTGTTGACACAGTACAGGTAGCTTGCAGACTAGCAAACCTGCTGTAAAGAACAGAGCCTGAAGATAGCCCTTTTGCACCTTGCTGACCCAGTGTTTTACACAGGGGGAAAACTGAAGAAGACTGGGCTGCCATTGCTCATAAACTGTTTAGGGGTTGGGTTTTTTTCCCCTGCTCTGTCTTCTAACAGTTCTAATCAAAGCATGTGACCATTCCTTCTATCTATCATAATTTTGACAATACAATTGAAAAACTCTAAAGAAGTCTGTTTCTCTCATAGGAAAGCCAAGGTTTCACTCCAACCACTTCAACACTTTAGTCTAATAGCTGCCAGCTATAATGAGTTCTCTGTTTCAAAGTTCAGAAATATACGCAGAGTTGAGTTGAAGTCTTCTCTGGCTTCCTACCCAAACCACAGTGGACATTAGCTAGATACTACAAAGAAAGGGTTGGGAGGTCAAAGAATTTAAAGCAGCACACCAAAACGACTTACCACCTCTGCAGGTAAGCATTGCCCCATAAAGTACTGAAAACTTTTTCCCATATTGTTCCCTGTAACTGCTGCATTATAAAACCATAAAATTAGTATGGGCTTCAGGTCTAATGAGCAATACACAAACGTACAGAACAGTCCCTGCTTCCAAATACTTACACCCTAAGCTTCTGTTCTACACAGGCACACTCATGTACCGAACCTTCTTTCATGAGAATAGTCTAATTGGTATGTGTATGTAGTTATACAAAGTATGGCAGGTAAGTAACTTCACAGCAGATGAAAAGAAAGCCACATTGGCAGAAGCACAAAGTGACATCTCTTGTCTGGTTTTAATTTTAAAACCACATAGATGTTAGGCAACAGAAGAATCTATTTCTGACCATTTAGACACCTCAAGATGCCATCAATAAAATGGAAGGAACTTACTTTTGTCTTCTCAGAGGATGCGTTTCTGGCAATACAAAGGTATTCACAGAAGTATTTCTTTTAAAGAAACTGAACAGTCACAAATGCGACACTGCTGCATTTATAACACCGCTTTATTTTCAAAAGGCACAGTTTCTGCCACCTAGCTGATACGTGTAGGTTCATGTACACCTATATCTAAAGGAGTCTCTTGCTATTTCAGAGATTAAGGTTCATTCACAATGTAATGCAGTTTTGAAATAGTATGCGTATTACAGCATTAGTTTCTACCATTAAATGCATGTATAAAGGCAGCTATCTATAGAAAAGGAATCATCCAGGAAGACTGCAGTTAAAGTAATTGTTAGCACTTCATTACTGAAAAATTAACAGGCATTTGGGGTTGTCTTTGCGTTTTTACAGAAGACTGAAAAAATACAACTCAGAAAGTACAACCAGCCTCCTCCCCTGCAGTCCTGGCAATCAATTCATCACTTCCCAACACATCCATGACTGTCAGAAGCCCTGTTTTCAATTAAGCGTAAGCACGTTTAATGTATTTTGCAAATATGAAACAGTATAAACGTCGCAATTGTATTTCCACCACAGACCAAAATCTTACTTATTACAATGCATTTGATTGCTAGATGGAAAACCGTGGTAACAAAAGTTGCAAGAAAGAAAGTGCTGCGTGGTTCTGGAAAAAAAGAAAATTCCAAGTCACAAGCTTCTAGGCACATTACCCCACTGCTAGCCTGAAATGCCCATCAGAAGACAATAACCATGCTTTCATGTGTCATTTCTCTACGTAAGCTTAATCACTTATATCCAAGTCACAGTGTACTTCATTTCCATCAGAGCACTCTCCTATCACGGCAGCAATCTTAAATCACATTTTCCAAGACTGTGCTCATAGCATGAAATATGTTTTGCAGATCTTACTATAATCAAAAGTTGTTTCCTAGATTATCAAATGTCAACACATATTTCTATAATTACCTGAAAGATGAAGCTAAGGAAATATTTCATTTGGTTTTTTATGCAATGTGCGGGCCAAAGCAAAATTATTCCAAGTCCTGCTTTATGAACAACCCCAAACCATTTTTTTCCTCCTTCAAAGTCTAATATAAAATATGACTTTTCCTGCCTGTTAAAGCGAGCAAGCTTTTGCAATGGTAATAAAACACTGCTGCAAAGTCTCAATTCAGCTAAATTTTACCTGCTGTGTATGTGTATTTTCCTACATGTCTTTTTAACACAAATATGCACATAGAGACCCTGATCTAGCAGACTACTTGAATGTTCTACAGCTCAGTACACTAAGTATTGCCTCTTGAGCTCATGAGGCTGCTTGGTAAGGTCTCTGGGGATAAGCACATATATTAATGCTTTTCTGAACTGGGACAAAATTTCTTATCACCAAGGATATGCCACTAACAGATTGCACCCTAAGACACATTTCCCCCCTGAGAATTACTTATTTAAATAAAGTGCAAATTTGTTTCACATTTTAGCCTTTCCCTCCTCCCCAGATAGGCATTTAGTACTTCCATTTGTACCTAACTGTCTCTCTGCAGTTTGCTATATAACAGGGGAAGGAGGGGCCGACACCGAGCACTATGAGAAGACAACCAGTCCTAGGTGTCCAGAGAGGAGTTATTCACTTAAGAGTAATATTCATTACTTTTAGAACTAATTGTATTTGGAAGATTCAGAAGAAAGCCATCCACTAATGCCATATTTTGTAGAAAACAATCCTCTAAAAATAATGAATGCTTTTATTTTTTAAGCTCTTAACCCAAAAGAAGGCAAAGCCAAGTTAACTCTCCTGTTCTTTGCAACGTCAGGGCAACATCATCTGGCTCTACATCCTCCTATTTCTTCTCATAGAAGATAATGGAGCAAATCACTTCAGAACTTTAAAAGAGAAAATTACCATTTTTTGCTCCAAGTTTCTTCAATCATGGTTAACTTTTAACTTTAAATACATCAGTTACCGAGCTTGCTTTGGGTGAAGAGTTTAATATAAACTTTTAATAGTTGGAAGAAGTCTACTGCAATGTAAAATCTTCAAATCAAAGATGGTTGCATTCGATGTCCAAGTGAGGCTCTTCTACAGTGATCTTTGAAAAAATGAAGTTGGCCTGCATGAAGTCAAAAGACCTGTATCAAGGCAAATTGAAATTTTCAGGATAGCCCAACTAACACACCGTCTACAGTAGAGAATATATAATTCATTTTGACAAGAAAGTCCAAAGCCTCTAGCATTTCTACCATCACATTAACTATATTTACTAGAGACTGAATAGATGGCAGCAGCCAAGATTTTTAAAAAACAGTTGCTTAATGTCACGTAGCCTAACACCTATGGAAGTTGTACAGGGCAAAAAGAAACCTATGCAGTTATTTCATAGCACTGTAAGCTAACTGCACTTACAATTTTGGTGACACATTTTTATAGGAACTTTCTTGTAAAAATGCTACATGAAACGTTAAAGGAAATTCTCCTTTTCTTTCTCAAGGGAATTTGAGGACTGTGTGCAGATCTTCACTGGCAGCTGTTTGTGCCAGACCACCAGAGCCACAGTGGCAAAATGATGCTCTAGCAGTAGCTATAGGCAGCTCCTCTTCCCTCGCTGTGGTAACTCCCTAACAGTTATAGTAAAGGGCAGATGTTGTGCATGACCCAATTGAATACCCATTTATATTTTTGTTATGGCTTTGGGGAAGGAGGAGAGTGTTGCACACAGAATTCAGCGTTGATTAAAAAGCACTAACATTTGGCTGAACAAAACCTAATTTAGCCCCCTGGGCCTGTCTGACCCACTAACCACTGCTTCCTAACTGTTCTGTTATGACAAAGTTTGCCTGAAAAATGTGAGGCTTGGAAAGAAAAAAAAAAACCCAAACCATGGCACTTACATCACTTTTGCAGCGTTTCCTTAATGACATTACTGTGAAAATCCCCATTCCCCATGCTCAAATTTATTCTTTTTAAATTAAACTTTTCTAACAAAGACATAACAACTGATGGAGCATCTTTAGTGGCCAAACGGGGAAAGCATGGAAGTATCAGACAGACATACTGCATCACTCAAATGCAGACAACAAATTTGTAGCGAGATCTTGTTTCACTACAGGGAAAAGAAGCACAAGAGTATTTTGAGAATTTCAAATGTACCATCCTTTCATTATGGGACACCCCTTTTCTTCCAGGCACTAAGTCAATCAATAGGTATCACCTAACAAAAAAAATATCCCCATTTTGTCTCCACAGTTTTCTTTCAGATACGCTTCCCTAAAACACAGGTCTTTCAGATGTGTTGTAGGCTCAGGATTTGTGCTTTCCTATAGACCTGCAACAGTAAACTCTATACAAAAGAGCATACACAGCACAGACAGGTAGCCTGGAACATATTGAGCGGTTTTTTTCCCAAAGCAAGAGCAAAGGTGCTAGTGTCACGCAGGAAAGGAGGCATGCCAGCTACACCTGAAATGCTTCTTGCAGTACCACCACTGACTTTAGCAAGATCTGATGCCAAGTTTAAGTCAGGGTTCTAAAGCATGCATGAAAAACTGCATTTTTTATTATGCGGTGAAAAAGAAAGTGCATTTCCATTCATCACCACCAAAGAGCAAATATTTGAAGTAAGTACCAGACACTAAGTGCTCGGAAACCAAACAGTAAACAAAAGCCTCCAAAATAATAGCAGATCTTGTGATCTTTTCAGCATTCAAGGACTACAAGAGACAATAGCTGGATAGGAGCAGAAACCAAGAGCAAAAATTTTGTGGTGCCTGAGAACTAGATGCCTGCAGCTTTCCAAAGGATGCTGATCCACCTCCTGCACAGGAAGGAAGTAAGGAGACAGAAGGAAAGACTCTCTAAAGAGCATGAGACATCTTACAGGTAGGTGGAGGTTAATGAAATCTTGCCAAAATGTGATTCTTAAAAAAGAGAGAAGGGACTATCATGTCTAGAGATTACCAACACTTTTTTACAGGAACAAAGAAAATTATGTTTAGGCACCTCTAATTTCTCAAGCTTTCCAAAGACAAATTAGAACTTCAGAGGGAGAAATGCTGAAAACCACCACAGCCCAAAACAAGGTCTCTCTGTACAACTCATACATTCGCTTTCCTTTCCAATCACTCCCAGGCTTAGGGGATGACCAATACGAGCCCTCAAACTACAGACTGGTTTCATTTCACAACAGATTATTCTTTCAGGGGAAAAAGTAAAAAAGCAGCACGCCACAATGCACATTTCAAACATTTTTCCACAAAAGAGGTTTCAATTTCTGATGAGAGAAAGGCCTTTCTGCTATAAGTATCCCGCTTGTTGGGATTCAAAAAAAAATCTCTACTGTTTTTTGTTCTTCTGCCAACATCAACTTCTTAAACACTGTAAAAACAAACAATGGTGAAAAAAGAAGAATGTTCACTCCATCACAACAGACATGGAGGGCCTTACCACACCACTGTACGGCACAGCAGAGCAAGGCAGGGACATCAGGGCATCCAGGCACGATACTGGAGAAAAATTTGGGAAACCATTTCAGCAGCTCCCAGTGGATCCTGTCTGAAAAATACCTTGGGAAACAAGCAGCACAGCTGTTACATGAGAGACTCTGAAACTAACACTCCGTAGTTGTGACCTAATGACAAGTCAACCTGATGCAAAATGCTTCTTTTCAAAGAAGCTTTACTGCATTTTTTTTGTGAAAAATCCATGTTCATAGTTTACTGTTCCCACAGAGAGGTCTTGAAGCTACTCTTTTAAATGGTGTCATCTACATATAAAAAAACCCACAGGCACATCATCTAGCTCATGTGAAAGAAAACCATAAGGGGCTCTGAGCCCTCAAACTGACAGAGCTTCCATGGTTTGAGATTAAAATTCTGTTGTACTCTTGTCTTTTCCTGAATTTCCCACGCATACAAAAGGCAATGCCCTTAAAGCCCAAAGGACTTGGATTTAATGCAGTTACTTCAAGCAGTCCAAGCTTGTTAACTAACTATTTCAGATGCCCGTGAGAAGAAGAGCGTTCAGTACAGTTATGCATGCAATAAAGTTATCATTTCACTCCCCATTTTCTGCTCCCATAGGCCCGGCTTTCCGGAGATAAGCTAACATGAGATCCTGTCAGACATCAGCAAGCTTTGGAGTGGGCATCACACTCCTGACAGAGTCCCACTGAGACTTGTGGTACGTGTGAGACAAGCCCTTGTTTTCTCTACAGTGATGAGTGGTCTCATCTAAACAGATACTGCCCCAGCAGACGTTACTGAGCCGATGGAGTGGCAGGGGAATGAATGGCACAGAAGGAAAGGAAAAGGTTTAGCAAAGCCAAATACTGTCAGAGTTAACAATCATGCCCTCATTTAAACCAGGCTCCTCTAGAGCAGCTCAGGTTCATTTTAATTACAACACAGGTTTTTTCTTGGTGTAAGTCAAAGGGGTCCACATCAAAACCGCAGCAACCACTTGGAATGCAGGAAGCTGCTGTGCTTATCCTAAAAGTATCACAACCTGAATTAATTCGTATGTAGCGCTGCACATTTCCTTAAAGCATCTCCAGCGCATACATTCCTTGTCTCACATCCAGGGTCACCATAGCTATGAAGGAAACAAAACAGGGTGGCAAAGCTTGCTGGCACTGCTATCCCTGCCTCTTCCAAGTGCCTCCACAGGGGCACAGCTACCAGGGCTAACATTCAGGAAGGTTATTTCCTCGTGCAAACTCCTACCATGCATGCTACAGGTAAGCCCACACACAGCTTCATGAAGAGAGGCAACAGGAGTCAGAGCTCCCAGGCAAAGCTGGACATGAGAAAGTCTGCGTGCTAGCATGTGAAAGAGAGTTAACAGCCGATTTAATGTCACGTCAACAGAGGCAAGTTTAAGGCATTATATGAACCCTGATAGGAAAGAAGCTCTACAGCCCAGACAGAACATTACCAGACCTCCACAAGGAGCAAGTTTTGCCCTAGTATATCCAGGAGCGTTGTGATTACCCTCAGATGCAAAGCCACCGATTGCACTGGACTTATTATAAATGAAGTGTATGTCAGCAGTATACACAAACACGAGGAGGACCTTTTTACGCAATATTACGGTTAGATCTGCAAAATGTCTTTTCTACTGCATCCATTGCATTCCATAGACAACAAAACAAACAAACAAAAAAGGCAGACACAAGGGGACCAAAAAAAAAAGGGCGGGGAAAAAAAAGCTTGTCTTGTTTTACACTAAGCCTGGAATGGCTGTAGAAGCACTATGCTCAAAAACTCCTTGAGGAAAGGACTGCAGATGCCCAAGCCACGCCTTACATTTTGTTCTGCAGCCACAAAAACCCCCAATCATGCCAGTCTCCACACAAGGGACACTGGCAGTGGGTACACAGCTAAGAAAAGCAGCAAGCCTGCTGTCTTTCTCTCAAGCTTCATGCTTTATACCATGAACTTCAGTGCTTAAGAGAAACACAGCTGTCTTGGCAGGTCACGCTGAAGGAAGAAAGGCAGTTTCTTAGATAATAAGTGCAAAAGCCCCTTAGAAGTCATGATGACCTAGGGGAAGGATTTAAAATTAATTGCCAGTATCTCCTAGTAGGAAGCATTGGTATGGTACATCCTGAGTGCTGCAGGAGGCCTGGGATGCAGGCTGTCGCCAGGGTGCTCTTCCCAGCTGCCTCCTCCAGGACAAAGAGGGACACACAGCAGCTGCCAAGCCCACAGGCTTTAAATGTCACACCTCCAGCCCTGTCTGCCACCAAAGACAAAGAGGCTCTTCCTGAGAGTCCACTCATGACTATGAAAGTCATCTGAGTGCCCAAGAGCAAAAGCCTGAATGTCTCTGGGATCGCACATAGCAGTTCAGTTTTGTTATACTGCTGTGATGTCAGTGAACTAGCCTGACACAAGAAAATACTAGTACAATGGCAAATAAATGCAAGCTCAACAAGGCCAAGTGTAAGGTCCTGCACCTGAGTCAGAGCAATCCCAAGCACAAATACAGGCTGGGAGATGAGTGGATCAAGAGTAGACCTGCAGAGGAGGACCCAGGGGTGCTGCCTGATGAAAAACTGAGTATGAGCCAGCAATGTACACTTGCAGCTGAGAAAAAAAAAAACAAAACCACCATATCCTGGACGGTATTAAAAGAAGCGTGGCCAGCAGGTCAAGGAAGATGATTTTTCCCCTCTACTCCACTCTCATGACACCCCACCTGCAGTACTGTGTTCAGGTCTGGGGCCCCCAACATAAGAACCTGTTGGAGCAGGTCCAGAGAAGGGCCATGAAGATGATCAGCAGGCTGGAGCTCCTCCCTTGTGAAGACAGGCTGAGAGAACTGAGGTTGTTCAGCCTGGAGAAGAGAAGGCTCTGGGGAGACCTTATAGAGGCCTTCCAGTACTGAAATGGGGCCTGCAGGAAAGCTGGGGAGAGACTTTTTACATGGACTTGTAGTGACAGGACAAGGAATAATGGCTTCAAAATGAAAGAGGGTAGATTTAGATTAGATATTAGGAAGAGATTATTTACTGTGAGGGTGGTGAGACATTGGAACAGGTTGCCCAGGGAGGTAGTAGATGCCCCACCTCTGGAAGTGTTTAAGACCAGGCTGGATGAAGCTTTGTGCAACCTGGTCTAGTGGGAGATGTTGATGCCCATAGAGGGGGGTTTGGAACGAGATGATTAACTTTAAAGTCCCTTCCAACCATTCTATGATTTCTCTTCTTTAAGCTTCAGTAAGGAGAAGAAATCTCTCTCCACAGAGATGTAACAACCAGATGCAAATTGAAAGCACAAGTGTTGGAGCAATAAAGCATATGCAGTTAAAGCTTGACATATTCTCTGAGTAAGGCAATAGAAAACACTTAACTTTATTTACAAGGTACAGGAACTAACATAAGGGACGTTTCACACATGCAGAAGAAGACAGACTACTGACCATGTGGGAAGTGGGCACAGCAGTCACGCTCACAAACACACACGGAAGGAAAAAGACACGCTTCCCTCCTACTAATCTTCCCATCCTCTTCCCTAAAAAACCAAAGGGTTAAGAATCAAGTATTTTAAGAAGGATTACAGCAGATGAGAACTTAGGCAAGCATGATGGCATGTTTTGAATCCATAAACCTGCCTTCTAGCCTGGGAAAGAGGAAGGAGAGATTTGAGAACTCACATTTTGGCTGGGTAACTGCTTCTCCCCTTCTGCGTCTTCTTATGAAGCCCATGTAAGACTCTCCTCTGGATTTCTGCACAGGAATTCATTTAGCATGCCAGAGGAATAACTGAGGAACCATTATATGAAGTACCATCTTTCCAAGTAGCTGTTTCTTTGTTTTTTTTTTTTTAAACAGAAACTCAGGTATTGCTTCCATTCTCATCCCCCAGTTAAATGAACAGCTGTGTTGCAAACAAGGAATATTCTTAATTCTCTAACTCTTCCTAAGAGGGTAGGTGAACTTCAGAAAGTAGATTGCCATCCTACAGCCAGCATACCAATCAATTTGGCAAGCACTTCTGCATACAAAAATACAGCAATGCCATCTAAGATTAACTCAACAAGCACGAAACAAAACAGTTTCATCAACTAAACACATTTTGTAAGGGGAAGTAGCAGCTAGCGCTGACTGTGACTATGCTGCTATTCTCCTAAATTTTTTCTTTGTATGTTCTTATAAGTACAGGAAAAAAAAATTTCAGTGTTCAGTAATTAACACATTTATACATCAGGTTTTAACAGCAGCTGGGACATTCACATTAGCCTTGGCAACAACATTTAATATTCCACGTGCGCTGTGCCCTTTTGTTACTGAGGAAACGGAAAGCTGAGCCTCCAACTTCCCTCCAGTAAAGCACTTGCTTTTGCTTTAAGAGAGTGCCTCCTAACTTTCAGTTTATTTTAAAGATGATCTCCCCATGTCCCCACCATTTTCTATCTCAAGGAGAAGCACATCACTTACTTTGAAGCAGATAAAAGCTAGCAGCTATCACTGACAGACATTATATCATCTTTAGTGCCATTATGCACCATATCAAGGACAACCAGGGGATCAGGCCCAGTCAGCAGGGGTTTATGAAAAGCAAACCTGATATCCTTCTACTACAAGACGACCCATCTAGGGGACAAGGGAAAGGCTATAGATGTTGTCTACCTGGAGTTCTGTAAATCCCTTAACACCATTTCCCACAGCATTCACATGAAAACACTGTCTGCTCATAGCTTGGACAGGTGTATGTCTGCTGGGTAAAAGAGTGGTTTGACGGCCAAGCCCAAAGAGTGGTGGTGAATGGAGCTAAATCCAGCTGGCAGTCAGTAACAAGTGGCAGCCCTCAGGGCTCAGTATTGGGACCACTTCTGTTTAACATCTTTATCGATGATCTTGATAAGGAGATAGAATGCACCCTCAGTAAGTTTGTAGAAAACACCAAGTTGGGTGTGAGTGTTGATCTGCTTTAGGGTAGGGAGGCTCTACAGAGGGACTTGGCCAGACTGGATTGATGGGCAGAGGCCAACAGTATGAGTTTCAACAAGGCCAAATGCTGGGTCCTGTACTTGGGCCACAACAACCGCAGGCAATGCCACAGGCTTGGGGAAGAGCAGCTGGAAGCAGCCCAGAAGAAAGGGACCTGGGGGTGCTGGGGGATGGCTGGCTGAACATGAGCCAGCAGTGTGCCCAGGTGGCCAAGAAGGCCAACAGCGTCCTGGCTTGTATCAGAAATGGTGTGGCCAGCAGGACCAGGGAGGTGATTGTCCCTCTGTACTCAGAGCTGGTGAGGCCACACCTCAGGTGCTGTGTTCAGTTTTGGGCACCTCAACACAAGAAAGACACCAAGGTGCTGGAGTAGGTCCAGAGAAGAGCAGCTAAGCTGGTGAAGGGCCTGAAGATCAAGTCTTATGAGAAGAGGCTGAGGGAACTGGGGCTGTTTGGTTTGGAGAAAAGGAGGCTGAGGGGAGACCTTACCGCTCTCTACAACTGCCTGAAAGGACTTTGTAGAGGGGCAGGTGCTGGTCTCTTCTCACAAGTAACTGGTGACAGAACAAGAGGGAATGGCCTCAAGCTGCACCAGGGGAGGTTTTCACTGGACATTCTGAACAGTTTTTTCACTGCAAGGGTTGTCAGGCATTGGAAGAGGCTGCCCAGGGAGGTGGTTGAGCCACCATCCCTGGGTGTGTAAAAGCCGCACAGATGTGGCGCCTGGGGATATGGCTTGGTGGTGGATTGGGCAGAGTAAGGTTAATGGTAGGACTTGATGATCTTAAAGGTCTTTTCCAACCTAAATGATTCTATGACATCATCTATGGAAAACACACTTGCAGTGTGCAGTCTAGTGCACTAGTGACGGTGTCACAGGTGTGCTCATCTACCACCCATGAATCAGATGTGTGCAAAACCAGGAAGTGCTCTTGGCCACCATTTTGGGAAGAAAGCCTTCAGTGAAGGATCAAATGCCAACAGGAATAAGGTGGGCAGGGAACTATCTATCCACACATACACACCCTGCCCCCAAGCCTGGTAGAAAACAGCCTAGAAGGCTGGAGGGAAGGATGACCTTCAGCCATGAGGCCCAGCACTTCCTCTCTGCATGGATGATGGCAAGAGCCCAAACCATGCTGGGGTGTGCTGGGGAGCCGATCATAATGGGGAAAACATTCAGCAGTTTTTTTGACGACAGCCTTGGGAGACCTAAGAAAATCCAGAAATAAAGTTTTACAGGAAAATAAAATCATGTAAATGAAATCTGCAGACTGTTTAAGGCTAAAATCATTTGAGTCTTGACTCATGCTGCTACTTCACTTGTGTCTTGTTTCAGCTCCATCCACTCCCTAAATACTTACCTTCCGTCCGCCATGGCTACTTTAAATTAGTGTTTTCAATCATTTATTTTACTCCTCCTCCTTTCTTTTTTACTTCTACCACCCTGAGGTTTCCACTGAGGAGTAAGAGGAATTTAACATATGTCAGATTATAACACTTTCTCAAACATGGTATTACAAACATATTAGTGGGAAATACGATGAAAAACCTCCAAGAATTTCAGAAGGAGGTTAAAGATTAAGCATCTATTATATGCTTCTCATAGTTCAAGTCTGAGGAAAAAAACAGGTATTCTCAAACTGTTCAAAAATAATTTAAAACGGAGCTACTAAAAATTACAGGCCATAAAAAGCCAAATGACTTAACTGGCTATATTTCATTCCATGTCATTATTTCTTTCAATTTTCAGACATTATCTGAAATGGGGGATTTTCATCAGACAATTACCAAGCGTAATTTCTTATTTCGACACTTCGGTTTCAACATGGAATGAGAGAAATGTCTATGAAGTGAAGGTATACACTGCATGAGAAAAATAACGACTGAGACGGGCCACATCAGTCACACATAGCAAAGCCCCTCTGCATTGTAGTCCTGGTATTTGCTTACGTAAAATGCTGGCTCAAGGAAACAGTTATTAGTTTTAGTACCTAATAACTTCACTGGCTGGGAAATGGGCAATAATACAAGATGCACTAGAGTCTGTTACATTCCCCTGACATGGTATGACAAACATCTCAGTGATTTCAAGGCTTTTGTACCAGCGCCCATCAGAGAGGCTAAGCAGATGTTGTACAAAGTTTTAGTGTGTGTTACACCTTGGAAGTCACGGGCTCTTGACAGATGCGCTGGAGCAGACCCGTGTGCTTGCACTGAAAGCTCTCAGCTCCAAATACGCCCACTAGTCAGCTCTCTTTCTTCATGATTTTTTTTTTGATTTTTTTTTTGTAATACATGCCTAAGCAGCTCAAGAAAAGCATTGAATTTCCCACAAGGGAAGTTCCATGTGGCAAAACTTATTTTCAGCTGTGTGCCTAACAAATAAAACAACTCATTCCATACTTTTGTTTGGGAAAGTGCATGACATTTATGTCAACACGGTTCTGGTAACAAAAGCATAAGTTTACACACAAACAGCAATCATTTAAAACCTTATTCCTTAAAAAAAAAAAAAAAAACCAGAACAAAACAAAGAAAACAAAACAGAAAACATAACCAAGAACATTAAAATTACTTTAGTAGAGAAGTTATGAAGTTAGGAAAAAGCACTGAAAATCCAGGCAGAGCTCTGCACTAACTCAGACTTACACAGCATTTGTCGGCATGGTGCGTGCCCAGGACTTCATTCCAGCAAATCCCGACAAGAGGTTCCCAGAACCTAGAGCTTAAGCAGCTTTAAAAAAAGATGTCTTAAGTTGATGAAAGCACTCTCTTATGTCATGAAACACTTGTGTCCCATCAGAAAGCAGAACACATATAAACCCAAAGAGTTTTAAAAAAAAATATATCAGTGGGAAATCTCTCTTGAAGAGACATTAAGATGCAGCAGCAGCAGCCACTCCCCCCAAACAGACTCACAAAGGGCACAGGCAGGAGACTGCGGGCAACCAACATTCACCTTCACTGACGTGCACTCAGCTTTCGAACTGAAGAGCCTCAATGAATTTTCTAGCATGCAAAGTGACAAAACCATAGACTAAAAAGTAAAGCAGAAACCAGACATCAGAGAGCCCCAGTGAGCTGCGCCTTGCTGGCAGCACAAGGGACTCGGATTCCTCCTCGGTTAGCCATCAGCAGCAGGCTCCACAGCTCCAGCTCAGCAAAACTGCCAATAAGCCCAAATGTATGTTTCCAATATTAAGAAAAGCAGCGTACTACTCAAAATGTAATCCTCCCCTGGCTGGACTCCCATCACTCACTCTCATTTTTGGATCTCCAGAGCAGCTGCATTGTTAACACAAGGTGTCCTTTTCTGCCTGACAGTCCACACACCAGCACCTGGAAAGCAAGTCAGCTGCTTCCTTACTCCTGAGCCACTACCGGAGCAAGTTTTGCCTTCTTTGCCTTCAGTTCAGTCCCACTCGCCTGTTTAGACTGGGGCAATTCTTGTATTTTCATTGGCATTCAAGGAATGTATATAAATACAGAGTTTTAGTCTGAAATATGTAATGACTGCTCTATGGTCTTATTAAAACAGTAAAAAAACCCCACAAAATTATTAAGCCTGTATCTTATGTTGGATATTCCCTATTAGTTCATACCTGCAAGAAATTCAGTCTTCTTCACGACCCAGGTCCCAGCTATCTTTGAACCACAGTCCTTTTCAACATTCTTTCCCCCAGGCAAAAAAAAAAAAACCCAACCAGCAATTAAACACTAAATACAAACATATTCCTGAAAGTTGTTTTCTGTACATACAACTTCAGGTTAAAATTTTCAGTGTCACGTGCAATCAAGTATCAAAGCATAAAACACAGGCACACAAAACTGATGCACAGAGAAGCACTGAGATTTGCACCACGTGCTAGCTCTGCATCAAGGCACATCTTTCCATTAATGAAACATAAGCTCCATTCACATTTTGAAATTGCTGCTAGTGGAACAGCTCCAAAAAAACGGAGAACAAAAGATCCTGAGTTCTCGTGGTCCTTTGCGTCGCTTGTAAATGTTTCCCAAGCCGCAACTCCACACGCAAGCTTTTGAGCCTAAAACCCAAGAGACAAATAATTATAGAGGGAGACTGCCAAAGCACCACGACAGAGCAGCAATAGAAAGTAACAAACAGCTGAGAACTAACTGATACATCGGATGGTATTTGTTACACGGCACGGACCAATCTTCTCCACTGCTGTTCACTGTGTTTCCAGGGGAGGGGTGACAGGCAATTTTGACAGGTACAGCCACACCAGCACCCCAACTATTAGAGGTTCATGCCTGCTTGCAGAAAAAAACCCCACGGATTCCTCCTCTGCTACTGTCATGCTGAGTTTGCTTCCTCCAGGACACAAGCTACATTGCAGACAACCAGGAAGAAGGCACCTTACAAGATGGATGGGGTGGACAAGAGCCACCACGACTCTGTTTTGTCCTTTGCCCACTGCGAGTACTGACCTGGCAATCCTCCCAGAGCAGGGTTCTGCATCTGTACAGAGCCTCACAGGCTCAGCTGAGACCCATTACTTGAGTACAACCATCTTTGATGTTCCACATGGAGACTAAACTATCTTCCCTTACATCTGCTCACCACAACTCAAACCCAGAAGCACTTGTACCCAAATGGATTTTAAGGAACCAGACAGAACAGAAATTATTTTGATCTCCCTGGCCAGCTCAAACCAATTCGGCCACAGGTATGCCGAGGCAAACCCTGGAGAATAACCCCCCCCAGATATGCCACCAGACACGCATGCTCCACCAGACTGGCACCCTGGTGAGATTCCACGTATTCCATAAGGAGCGAGCCTTGACACCACGCTCCAGAGTAGAAAGCACCTATGTTAAAAGAACACTATAAGCAAACACATACATCGTCTGCAGCATCAACACTGTGGTGCCATGAAGGATCCAAATTTTTTGCAGGTGGACCTGAGCAACTCATGGCAAGACAGACAGCTCCCAAGGCTCTGTGCAAGCTCTTGGTCCCCCAGTGGGGACGGCCTGAGGAGCTGCGTGGAGGAGCCGGGTGATGTGCAGCCTGGGCAGATGCTGGGGACGCATTCACGGGGCCCAGGTGCATGCGTGCCCGAGGAGGGGTGAGGGGTGCACACAGCTGGGCTGGCTGCACACAGGGGAGGTCAAAAAGAGGAGAAATCCAGGAGTTTCAGTGCAAAGAACAGCTATCATGGGAGCGAGGGGAGTGTGATAATGTAACAGCCCATAGCAGCTCCTTCTGCAAATGCAGTGAAGTTTCACGGGATACAGTGCTCTCATGCTTCTAGAAAGGTAACACTACGTTTACATCCAAATACCACCAGCAGAAGTACAATATGCGCAGTGATTCTGCGCCTGGCTCTGTATCTTAGGGAAAATAAAATCTTCCCTACGAGAACGTGCTCCCACTCAGGGACAGCACGAAGCTGCTGCACAAGGAATAAAACAGTTCTGAAGAAGTGGGGTGCACTGGCTTTATTTTCCATTCATTTTAACCTTATCTGGAAATGGACTCTGGGCATATTTTTATAGTAATGACTTCAGGTATTACTAAATATTGCTCAGAGAAGTTGTGCCTTCCCCATCTCTGGATGCTCCATCCTGAAAGCGTTCAAGGTCAGGCTGGACAGGACTTTGAGCAAGTGAAAACATATCCTTGCCCATGGCAGGTGGGGTTGGACTAGATGATCTTTAAAAGACCCTTCAAACCCAAACCACTGTATGATTAGATAGCATGTATCCTGAAAAGCAAATGCTATAGAAAAAATACTGCATTTAAAACTAACTAACTAAAAATCCTTGCAACACGACTGTTGGACTACCAACACATGGAAGCAAGCTGGAAAAAAAGACACCTGGCTTGAGAAAAATCATTCAAGTCCTATATATATTGGAAGTAACCTGCAGACTCTAATTGGTTTAAGAAATTCTTCTAGAAACACTCTGAAAAAGACAGATCATCAGGCACTGTCCTAGCCAAGCCCTCCCAGGGATGTAATCTATAACTCGGTATATTTTTCTGAAATGTAACATTTCAAGATCTATCAGACATATAATTCACACACAGGACAGATTTCCTATATTACTGAACTTACATTTAGAAAGAGAGCAAAGAGGGAGAATCTATAATACAGTGAAAACACAAATTGTCTGGGATACTGGCAAATATGTCAAATGCACAAGATTTTCCCCTCTGCCTCCTTCTGAGACAAGAAAGATTGCAGTGAGAAGGTAAAATTAAGTACTTTTTAATAGCCTAAGCAGGTGTTGTGGAGATGGAGGAAGGGCAGCAGTATAAAATTATGCATTTCAGAGGTTTTAAGAGAAGGTAAACTTAATATTAGTTTCCTTTTTTACAAGAATAAGGTTAAACACCTTTAAGAGGTGCAAGATTTAACACAATATGGACTACACCACTTGGCAATTGAAATCCAGCCACCCTTAATGACCAATACTAATCAGATTTTACTATTACTGTGACACACAAAAGATTTCAGCTCCCACCCAGACAAAGTATATAGCCGAACAGAAAGAAAAGAGGACTGCTTCTCTTTCAGGATTTGCCCCCAGCTGTTTATTAGAAGAAAGCCTGGTTTAGGGGGTATTTGAACGTACTCTGGAGACGTTTCACATAAAAGCAAGGACTGTTTCTACGGGTTGTAGAAGCCTGTAAGGTAGAACTCCTGAGATTACAGCCTACGAGGAAGGGCTGGTTTGCTCTAGGATGCAGGGACGAGCTGCGAGGATGCAGGAGCAAGTCCTGCTGGGCAAGCTGGATGTGCTGCAGAAGGTGTGAAGGACAGGGGATGGCCCCAGCACAGCACAGCGTGATGCCCCTGGGAACTCCTGGGTTTGCAGGTTCCACCAGGCAGCAGTTCCTGCACAGGGACTGCAGAGAGATGAGATGTAAACCCACATGAAGACAAGCAGCATTTCATCCCCTGCTTGTGCAGAGTGTTCTCCTCAGTATCTCTTTTTTTTTAAAAAAAAAAACAACCAACCAAGATATAATGCATGCACCCACTTGGCTCCAACCACTTTTCTTATTTGAGAGCAACAGTTTGGGGGGATACAGAGAAGAAAAGATGTAAAATTATGAAAACACACAGTTCCCAAGACATGACACAGCTTTTCAAACTTTCAGGAACAAAACATTTGCATTTTTTGTTCATTTTGTAAAGTAACAGTCCCCGCCTTCTAGACAAGATATTACAATTGGGAAGAGTGTGTGCCACAATGTAGGACACAACTGGGTGGGTCCTCTCGCACAAGATGCACAAAGCACCATGCTGGTTATTACTGAAAGACCCTCCAGGCAACGCAAACTCTCCCTGGTGTTGAACACAATGTGCCTGACTTTCAGAAGCACTGAGGGAGCTAAAACCCCAATGAATGTCAACGGCCACAGTGGGCTCCTCAACAAGCTAGTCCTACACAAAAGTTGTGTGCAAGCAAGGACGATTCAAACGGTCTCAATGAGAACCGGTCAAATACGGCTTTGCCATTGGATTGGGAAGCTCAGTACAGTGCCCGGGCTCCAAACAAGTCCTGGTTAGACGGTCCCATCCGCCTCAGCCTACCTAACGCCAAGGCAGCAGTTATGCAATGGCATAAACAAAACGTTGTATTCATGAGGGACTGGATTCCCAGCTGACAAAGACTTCTTTTTGTGACTTCTTTTTGAAGCATTTCATCTGAAATTTGTGCTGAAGTCCCCTTTCCTAATTGACCACACTGAGACAAGGCTTGATCATCCAACAGTGTTCCTAAGCAAAGAAATTGATAGACTTTGAGTTTTGTCCCCTTATCATCATTATTAGCAAAATGTTCAAGAAATGTTTACTTCACTCCCATTTTCCCAACTGTTACATTCAGGACAAGACATTCTATGCAGACATAAAATACACATTTCACACACTGTTACAGAGCCACAATTTACGAGACTAACTTTAGTGTTCTTCTAAGTTAGGACTAAAATAAAGATTTGTTTCTCCTCAAGATGAATCATCCAAAAAGATTTTAAACAACTTTTTTTTTTATTTATTTCAAACCCTTAGCAACTTAAAATTTACTTAAGAAAAATCAATTTCATAGACTTACCAGCAAAGACACTTAATAACAATGTGTTATCTAGTAAATGTTAGTCCCCCTCCAAAGTAAGACATTGTAATCCCAAGAAGACACTTCTCTTAATAATGCAATTGAAAACATTCCTTTCTCTTTCCCTCTTCCATCCCCATTCCATGGTTTATTTGACATCAATCCATAAAGTGAAGTGAAAGTGTATATTAATAGGATATTAAGATACAGACACGGAAGAGATGATAATCTCTACAGTTTCATTTAATATCAAAAGTTCACATAGCGAAAGCATAGTCAAAAGAGTGAATATCAAAATGTGCATGCAAAAAAACAGTGCCAGTAATACAGCTAGCTTGTTTTTTTCAGTCTTCAGAGCTGCAGAGGCAGTAGGAATCTGTACTTTAATATGCACTGAAAGGCATGTTGGAAACTCCAAAAAAGCTTAGTAAAAAGATCATAAAAAAAAGGGGACCTTATAAATAGACAGAAGTCTGATCTTCACTAAGCTAGGGAAAAAAATAGTTAATAAGCATTTAGAAATTAAGGAATTAGGTGATGCGAATTAATTTAACAAAGTAGCAACCATAGGAATTCTGTCAGCTTCCTTTAGCTCTGGCTGAGTAATTAATTCCTTTTCTTTTTTTCTTCTTCTTAATTAAAACCAGAGACAGTGCCAACATCAGTATGTGCATATTAACACAGAGGCACGCACTGATAGCTCTAGTCTAGCAGCTGCAACCTCTAAGCAACAATATGCCACTGGCAAACTGGACCAGACATACAGCTGTATTTTTCTTTTATTTCTTTTTTTTTCTTATTTCTTTTTTTTTTTCCCCCCCCAAACCTCATAACTTTCATTACTGCTTAATTGCTTTGGGTCTATTGTTGGTGGGAAAGTGGAAAGCAAAGCTCACAAGCAGCAGCTCATGCTAAAAGGATGCGGACGCTGAACGTGTGTGTTGACTGCCAAGTGACCCATGTGCATGACGAGTCCTTCCCTAGCCAGGGCCCCACTTCTGCTCACGTTTAACACACGCACACAAGCGCTACCCTTCCCACAAGTTTGGGAAGAGAAGCCACCGCTTCCCATCGACGCCCAGCTCCCTCCCCTGTGCTAGCACAGGCTACAAGAGGGGCAAGAAGCGCACCGCGTTATCCCTACGACCCGTTGGGTTCCCCCGTGCTCACGCCGAAAAGCATCGCGCCGGGCACACCGGTGTGCTCAACGCTTCCCACCTAGCAAAGGCGCGTCCCCTGCCCTCCCTGCCCGCCGGGGCTATTCCTCCTCTCCCAAGCCGCGCTTTAACCCTTGGCGAACAATGAACCGCACCCCAGGGGACCCGCGTTTGGTGCAGAGAGGCTGAGCGGGACCCTCCGCCCCGACTTAGCCCGAGGGGAAGCCGGGGCGAGAACCGAGTCGCTTCCTAGAGTCGGCGGTCGCCCCTGCAGCGCCCGGGCCCGGCACGGCCCCCACGACCGCCCCTGCCTCCGGCGTGCGGGGCAGCCCCGACCGCACCGCGTCGGCCTCCGCGGGACCGGGGGAGAAGGCACGCTCCGGGCCGGCTGCGTACAACCGCCTCCAAGGAACGACCGCTCCAGTACTCCGTAGTGTTGTTATTGACGATGATTTATTGTTAAAGGAAAAGGGTGAGCTCTGCAGCTGGCGAGGTCCTGTTGCCCCGCCGGCTAGGAGCCTCCCCCCCTCTCCCGCCAAGTTTCTGTGGCAGCGGCCCGGCCGCAGCGGGGCGAGGGGGGCGGAGGGACGGCCGCCCCCGGCCCGCTCCGCCGGCACGCTCAACAGGCTGCTGCCCCCCGGCTCGCAGCGCGGGAAGCGGC
>JANVCC010000067.1:5783739-5899760 GCA_025345505.1 Todiramphus chloris collaris
CCGCCGCCGGGCCGGGGCGTCCCCGAAACCGGGGCTTGCTATCTTACCTTGGCTCCCGTGTTCCTCCAGTGTTTTATCATTCGTCCTCAGGAGGCTTCCAGGAGCAAGGGCCAGGCAGGTCCCCCGCCCCTCCCGGCTTCAGGTGCTTGTCTGGGTAACCGGGCTCCGGGCGACCGTGACCTTCAGAGGCGTCTGCTTCTTAATGCTGCCCTGTGGCAATGGCAAGGGCCCGAACATAACATTGTTTCATTAATAGCTATCGTCGTGTTCAACAGTGTGCTTTCTTACCTTCAGAGCCTCTTCCAAACCCATGAACGGCGCTTTACAGCGTTACCTAGCACTGCGGATCACTTGATTGAGCTTACAGCCGCACAACCGGGCATGACTCTGCGGGCAATGACTTTCTCATTCTTTAAATGCAGTGAGGAAATGTATCGTAGCTTTTGGGAAAACCAGTGAAGGGAACCCCTAAGTAGCAGAATAGGTAGTTTGGGGACTGTCTGGGTGGCTTCTCCACTAGGAGCTTACCAGTACAATCCCTCCATCCCAGTAAAATCCCTCCATACCTGGATATGTTGGAGGCACAGCTGAGCACGTCGCACAGGAGCAAGCCTTCACAGACCATACAATGGGTACGGAAGAGAGCAGCAAAGTTGGCTTTTTCAGTTCAGTTGTTTTGATCAGTTGGACTTGTACCATCACAGCAATTTGATTGCTTCAGAAGCAAAGGCCAGCTCTTCAGTCTGAATAAATGCATCTACAGTGACTACTATCAATCCCATTGTGCTGATTTATATTAATTGGTTACTTGGCACGCATTTCCTTTCCTTTTGTCACAATAATTGTACTCTCATTTTCTGTTATTTACGTGAGGTCTAAAGATATATTTCATCTCCTCCCATGATTATTATCAAATGGGTCTATTAAATTATGTAACCATGTTATTCCCTCCTAAATGAGATGGATTACTTACGAACATATTAATAAAACATGAAGGCAAAGGAGTGACAAAAGTGTGAGCATTAATTTTCACAGATATTAGTTTGTACTTTGCAACTTCAGGTCCCTGCTCCCGAAGTAACGTGTGTCTGTGCTCACATATAAAGTTGCAAAGTTAAACCTGTGGTTTGCTTTCCCTTAAAAGAAAAAAAATCCAGCCTCTCAGGCCAAAATCATCTGCGGCTTTTGCATTGATTAAGGAATATATACATTTTTTCCAGTAAGGACTATGGGCCCAAGACCATGTGAGCATTGAAGTATCAGGGAGTAAACACCTCTTCTCTAAGAGGTAATAAGTGGATTGATTGAGTAAACAATCTTGGAAAGATAGGAAAAAAAAAATTCATACTGAAGCTGATAACCAGCAAGCTGCTTCCAATCCCCACTGGGAATTAAAGTAGATGAGCTATGCACCTTTGAAGAATGAGATTAATTATGGAAATAGCACATGACCCTTAACTGGAGTGGCACTAAATAGCACTGAAATATGGTGGGAGCTGAAGGCAAACGGTAAGAACACCCCATTGTGTGCAGCACTATCCGCTGGTGAGGGTGTAAATTAATTCATTTTTGTAAATAAATTCTTTGGTTAAATTTCTATTTCTGTGAAGCTCTTGCAGCACTACTGCTTGGTTAACATGAGGATCAGCTGAAAAATCTGCCCCTGATTCTGACTGTGCTTGCGCTTAATGGGTAACTTTGCATCATTGAAATCCGTGGGACTAGTTGCTCCAGAGAAGTTGGTCAACATAGTGCTGTTTGGAATGGTTTTTCATACTTTCACTGAAGTACAGGGTAGATGTCCCTACGGCAGTGCAGAAGGAGTTGTCTATAGTAACACATGTGCAGCGAGAGGAGGGACTCGCTGTCCTTTAATAGCTTTTTGCCATCCTCAGAAATGCTGGTCGTTTTTCTCTCCAAAGACTAAAGCAAAGAACAGCTGTCCAAATACTGGTAACGGCTCAGCAGCCAATGGGGATTGCCACTCAGAGATACCGAGTCTCTGACAAGTGAAGAGAGGAGTTTATGGGACTGATGTCAGAAGTTTTGGTTCCTTAAGCAAAACTGTATTGTGATACACAAATGAGGCCAAGGCGGCAGAAATATTTTGCTGTAATTTCTACTAGGAATAGAAAATAACTGATTTCATTTCAGACCTAAGGTGTCTGTAGAAACAGGTACCTCCCTAGTTGGGAAAACTTATGACTGGATTCTGGTCCATGCTCTTACTCTTTTATCTAGTACATAACAGAAAGGAGAAAGGCTGGAGTGTGCAGCATTTCTGTGGGTCTTGGTTACTGAATGGCTTCTTAGTTGCTATAGCTGGTAGCCATACAGTAGTGCTAAAGGTCTGCTGCAAATTACACTGGAAGCCAGGTTGATCCACACAGTCTTGATATCAAGGGGTTATAAAACAACCAGGTGCTATTGCAGATTTGATCCATAAAAGAGGAGATGAAGGTTATTATTCTACACTGATCAGTGTCATTCATTGTCTATGCTAGGTTCCTGAAGCCTTTTCCATAGATTGGGTAACAACCTGCAAACAATTCTCTATTTTGTAGTGTCACGCTAACACAAGTGTGATGATAGCAGGTATTTCAAGAAACACTTTCACTCCCTGTAGCAATATGCTCGGTGTATCTCCTAATCTCATCTGGAGCAGCCTGATCTTCTCTGGAGATGTTTTAAAGAGGCCACCTGATTTGCAGGAAAAATTTGAAGCTAAGATTCAAAATCAAGATCAGTCAAGGAGAGGCAAGATGTACAGGGAGGGCCTCATCAATTATAACTGAGGGCACGGTATCAGTCTGAAATTGCTTATTTCACCACCCATTTCACCATTTCCAGCAATCAGCAGTGAAACAAATTTTGAGAGTAAATGAAGCTTGTTTCTATAGAATTCATTCACTCTTTCTTTCTTTCTTTCTTTGGTTTGAATTTACCAGGGTCCACCTCTCTCCCGTCTTCAGTGAGAACCTCCTAGCTCTAAAACAAATCACTGTTTTAATTTGTGGACAGAACTGTGTGGTAGCTTCCATTACCTGCTTGCTCATCTCTGTTTACTGTTCCTACCATCTTTCCTCAGGCTCTCTTACCAGGCAGATTGCCTTAGATATGGAAACCTTTCCAATTAAAAGCAGAATCAAAGGCAGTATGTTTCCACTTCATGTTTATCTTGCATTAAAGACAGTGTTTTAATAAAAAAGGTGTTCTAGTGGGATCCCAACTTCAGTGGGTTCTCAGCTCACACCATGTCCCACTGCTGGCTGTATGTGAGCCCCTCTCCCATGGCTCCCTCTGCCAACAGAGAAGCTAATGGTTAATAGTAAA
Organism: Todiramphus chloris collaris; assembly: GCA_025345505.1. NCBI lineage: Eukaryota > Metazoa > Chordata > Aves > Coraciiformes > Alcedinidae > Todiramphus > Todiramphus chloris. Next base: position 5,787,073 of record JANVCC010000067.1, read on the forward strand.
TATAACTTCTGACTGCTGCACAGGCAGAGTCAGTGGGTAGCAGTCATTGCCAGTTTCCAGAAGATTAGAGTGTATAGAGTGCCACTCCCATGATTGATTTTGCAAAAATCATGCAAATCTGTGAAACTTTATGAAATCAGGAACTCATAAACCAGCCTCCTTTTGAATGTTGGCATGAATGTATTTTAGATTAATGGGGATCAGAAGTGATAAAATCTGGTTTTAGTTGCAGTGAGTATTCTCTGTGTCCTTTCTCAAAGGGGTTCATCCATCCTCTCTTTCTCAAGCTTTTGTGATTCCATGTACAGCTGAGGCATGCTGGGGGTTTCCTCTCCCATAAGATCTTCTGTTGAAAGTGGTGTTACAGAGGCCATGGATATTAAAGAGAAATAAGATGACAATTGGATCGCTTTATCCCGTCATTTTCTTGCAAAGAAGAGGTGACCTTTTTTGTGTTTTGAACTCAGCATCTCTCTGTAGATTAAGGGAAATGACTCATGCTCTCCTGTGTGGTTTGTACCTTTTATGTGAAGCTGATCCGCTTTAGACTCAAACTGCTGCTACCAAAACCCCTTCTTAGTGCTCACTGCAGAGAGCTGTTGGCAAAGTTCATCCAGCAAAACGCTGAACAAAATTGTTCAGATCATCGGTGCTGTGTAGTCTGAGGGAAAAGAGAGAATGGAAAAGAAAAAATGAGAAGGAATTTGATATAGTTGAGTCGGCATGTAGATACTCCTCCTGGAACTTAACATTCGGGTATGATAGTGTAAGAAATAAAGACTCTTCAAAATCAAAACTGTTTCTTATTACCAAGTAGGTCATATTTCCAGCAACCGTTTCTCAATATGTAGATACGAGCAGTGATTGCTTTAGAATAGATATAATTATATATTCAACAGAATGCATAATTTTTCCCAATGAACCATAGTTAATTTTATCTGAAAATTAGTGATTACCATTTTGGTGTTAATTACAGAGTACTGAATACATCTTCAGTGTTAAAAGATAGACTAATCCGTGTTTCATATACCCCAAGTCACTTGTGGAATAATCAATTTCACTTTGTGATTTTAAAGGTACCAAAAAAAGTAATTGTAAGATATCCTTGAAAATGAGGCATTAATGTTTAGATTAGGACCTCTGTCAATTACAGAACCATTTTTCACTTAGCTCTACATGAGGGACCTTACCCCAAGCACAGTGTTTTGCGCTTATGTGTGTGGATATTCTGTGAGTGTCCATGAGAGATCCAGGTCCATGGGGAGACCAGAGGGAAGAGAATGGTAACTTTAGCTGGTTCTATTCTGCATACACTTGCTTCTGCACCTTTCTCTCTCTGCATGCCACAGAGGTAACCCACACCTGGTAGGGAAACGTGTAAGAGATAATATGATGTCTGAAACAGTGTGGAAGGTCTCAGTAGAGCCTTATACAGAGCAGACATCCTGTGGATGATTGAACTAACATGTCTGGAAAAGGATGCCTGTTGTACAGAAAAAAACAACCTTTCCTCCCATGTTCAGCCCACCTCGTTTCATCCTCATTGATGGACCTGTGAAACGTGGATGAGAAATGGTGAGAACCCTTTCTCCAAGTGAGGGAGAAGAGTCTTACCTGTGAGTCATGATAAAATGATCCTGGTGAAGGCATTGTCCATATGCCTCATTCTAGAACATTTAGGCTTAGAGTTTGGTCAAAGATGACAGCTTTAGTCTGTCAGGCTTGGATGTAAACATTCAGTGAAGTGCTTTGCTAAATTCCTATTGTGGGCTAGGAACATGTGAGCTGGAGAGGCCAGCCTAGTGTCTTTAGGCGGAGCTGACTCAAATGTATGGATTATCCAACATTTTCATTAGTACCAGTGGGGAGATTTGGATGTGGAATAATTTGCAAATGAAGAAACCAGACAGGGACAAAATGCATACCTAAGGAACATTAGTATTCCGCTTCAGAGCAACTTCTGTGGGAGCATATACGTACTCATTGCAATATCCTGAAAATAATTGCATACATATGTATGTTAGCCCCACCCTCCAGTGGTATCAATAGACTTAACCTAAGTTTTATGTTGAGTTGCAAATTAAGGGAATAGGCTTTATTTTAAGAGTGTTGTACACATGGCTGCCGTCCAATAACTCCAGTATGGCACCCACCCAAGAAAGCACTCCAAGGCAGCCTAATCAGGACAGAATTCCTGGCAAAAGTACATTTTGAGACAAGGCTCGCTCTCTTTTTCCAAAGTAGAAAACTCCTTTGACGGCAGGCACAGAGAGCACTTAAGAACATTCTCAGGTGCCTTTTTTGCAAACTGAAAATCAGACTCAAAGAGCTGGGAAGGAAAATTGCAGGACTCATTTTAACACTTTTCCTGTTCCAGCTGGGCAGTGGAGGCTGAGTAACAGCCAGCTGATTTCACTTGAGTTCTCATTTTTTCACTTCTGTCAATAGGCACAAGCTTGTAACTTACTGCAGAGAGTTTTAATTCTGCTCTGTAAACGTGAATGGTGCCTAAAACTTAAACTGTATCATAAACCTGAGTTAAATTCACTCCTAATGGGCTACCCAGCTTTAGTTTACTACCAATACATGTATAAAAATGCTGGTTTGCATTTCGTGCTGGGGTTCCACCCTCTCCCCTCGCACACACTGTGTTTTATTGCTTCTGTACTGCTCTTCACGCTTCGTACAGTCCAGTTCTAGCAAATGGCTGTACTGAGAGCTGTGGTTTGTGGCAAAAAAGTGTAATGTGTTGGAGAAAAGACGGGAATGACTCAATAACTCAGCAGAGGCGTAACTCGCTCGGCGTGCCCCGCTGTGCCGCGGCATAGTGCAAACGGGCTGCAGAGGATGGGTGTCCTAGGCTTCGGGACCTGTGGTGGCTTGTGTGACCCTGCACGTTCTTCACTGGTAGGTAATGGAAACAGGACTAAGATACAACGTCCCCCATCAGCCATGTGAGGTGTGGTTTTGGAAGGAAGATGTGGCTTCAGGTCTGCTGGCATCACGGGAACTCTTCACCTTCTTCTGACTTCACAGAAAGCCAAACACATTAGACACGCCAGAATTTGACATTCAAGAATAAAAAAGCACAAGCCACTCTGGTCAGATGAGTGAGAGCCTTCCAGGAAAGCCCAAACAGGATGAATGCAACTGAGGAACTTGAAAGATAACAGTGAGATGATGTTTGATATTAAAGCTTGGTTTTGGAAGAGTATTTAACATCTCAGTCTCTAGACTAATAAATATGGTTTGTTTTTATCTTAAAAAAAAAAATCCAAACAGCTATTCAAAGCATAAGGGTTCTCCTCCTGTTTTCAGTCCATACACTGAATTTTTGCAAACACATGAGCATATGATTAAAAATAAAAAAGCAGAACAGACTAGTCACCCACATATATCCATTCTCCAATTAGGAATGATGAAAAAGTAAATAAATTAAAGTGTCAAGTATCTTACATTAATAATCATTTTATCTTTCATTTATAGCATACATAAGATAGATTACAGAGCCTATTTTTTAAATAAAAAATTCTCCTTCTTTTTATGCCTCTTGTTATTTTGGATATCATGTTCAGCAAGTAGAAAAATAACACCATTCCATGAAAGGAATGTAATAAAACTTTTTATTAAAGCTATATTAAACATAGACTACTGTCATGTGGATTCTTAGTTTTTGTACTTCTTATTCTTTTTTTTTTAAATAAAGTTCAGGTCAAACTTGAGTGTTACTTAGCTGCCAGATAGCCTAGAACATAAATTCTGGCCTCCAATATTCCAAGAAAATAACCTCTTTTTATTTAAAAGATGAAAGGGTCACAGGCAAGCCAAACATCACATGAACCTGGCAGACAAAATTACCCAGGACCATAAAAGAAGTTACAGAAACTGCAGCTTGGAAAATTATTCCCAAAAGACAACAGCACTTCTAACATTTCTTGAGCCTTCCCTGTTTAGACCCCACCTTGAAAAGGATGCAGAAGTGCACCTCCACGCCTTGAAATAGTGTGTAAGGGCTCAATCATATAGAGAGGTGGTGGAAGCCCCATCCCTGGAAACATTCCAGGTCAGGTTGGAAGGGACTCTGAGCAACCAGCTCTAGTTGCAGATGCCCCTGCTTACTGCAGTGGGGTTGGACTAGGTGACCTTTAAAGGTTCTTCCCAACCCAACCCTTTCTTTGATTCTACAAATTATGTGCATATGAAAGCACCAACAAACAGGATGATGCTTCGATGAGCTCAGACTTGACTGCTCAGAACCCTGGTGGTAGGTGGTGTGTGGGAGGAACAGGAGACAACACCTAGCAGGATTTTTCAGAGCTGCTCCATTTCTGCAGGAGAAGAGAAGCCAGAGGAGGGGTAAATGAGCTGGGCAGGCTGGCAATTAATGCAACAAACCAAGCAGGAGCCAGGGAAAGGTACAGAGAGGGAGGCATGGGTCCTGGAGGCAAGCGCACTGTGGGAAATAGGGAGAGGAAGTGATGAGCAAAATGGGACACAATGTCTGTATTTCAGAAAGGGGGAAAAAAAAAAGGTCTTATTATAGCAATTTTTAAGGCACCAGCTGCTGCTTCACCTGCAGGTACATGTAGCCATATCTCTGTAGCAACTGGGTACATCTTCTGGGCTTGTATCCTTTCTTTCCTATGACACCTGCAGGTTTTGGACCCTACTATTATAGCTTTTCAGGCTTAAAAATTCCAGTGATAAAGTTGGAAACCTGTAGCCATTAGAATAATGGGAGATCCCTGGAGAGAGCAAACACCGCTACATAGAGAATTTATTAGCAGCAGGAATAGAAGCCTGTATCAGCACTTTACTGGTGGATAAATCAGTGAGTTTGCTAATGATGTTTCAGTTCTCTTGATTGAATTGGATTTGTGAGAGAGAAATGCAGCTGCAGACTGAATTGCTTTATATGACAAGAGAATAATGAATAGCCAATCCTGAACACCCAGGGTTTCTGTATATATGGGATAATTTAGCATCCGTTCTTGTTTTTATTATTTTATATGCAAATGAAATTATCAATGCCTTTATATAATCGCTTCCTGGATCACATTTATTCTAGAGTTTTGGCCTGTTTCTGTGCAAAAGAAGTTTCTTCCCCTCATTCTAGCCAAGGTTTAGCACTAAATCCTAGTCCTGCTGGAGCCTGTATAGATACGACCCATTCAAAGGACATTGAAAGTGAACAGAAAATACTGGAACTGTCTGTGGTTTTGCAAGTGCTATTATTTATTTGGAGATAGGGCCCATTACCTTATGCTATTATCTGCATGTTACATGTGCTGGGTTTTGCATATTTGATGTTTACTTAACATGCATATCAGGTTCTTTTAACTGTAGCATTTTGGAGATGATCTGGCTAAGTGCCCTCAACAGCCTCTTGCTAGGTTGTTCTCTGGGGTTCCAGCCAGTAAATCTCTATGTGTTTTAAGCTCTAAATAGGCTACTGCTCCCCCTCCAAAGGATCACGCTGAGCTGAAGCAATGCCCGCTGGAAAAGTAGAAAACAAGATGCCAGCTGGCGAAGAGGGCTGAAAAGAGAGAAAAAGAGATAAAATAATTCTTAAATTGAGAAACTGCCTTAGCAACGTCCTCGTCTGCTGGGTGGGAATAGATCATGGTTGCCCGGTTGGTCTTTCAAATGGCTGAGCTCCTAAGTTACAGTTATGCCTTGCTATTGGAGAGATGGAGTTGACAGAGATGTACTGTTGAGATACACTATAAATTTAACAGATGGGTTCTGAAGTCTAGGCTCTGTATCCAGTATTTGTTCCTCCCGCTAGGGGAAAGGCTTACAAAAGCTTCCCCTGGTGCTCAGCAAGATTGTGGTGGCTTCATTGTACTGCAACTTTAGAAAGTCTTTGGTCAGTAGTTAAGAGGAGATACTTACTCTGTGTGACTGGCAGTGATTCCCTTCCCACTACTTGCACAGCAGTGAGGAAGTTTTGTGGTTTAATTAGGAAGAGAGGAGAGAGTGAGCTTCCCTCAGGCACTAACTGGTCAGGGACAACACTGTGGGAAGGGTCCCAGCACTTTATGCTTTCAGTGTTTATGGTGGCAGAGGCACTGAAATTTTTCTGATCATCTAGATTAGTCCTCTTCATTTGCTCTGCTGGCTACTGTGTGTCTGGGCAACATTTAATTCCCTACGTGTGGGAGGTGGACAGGAGTGTAGGAGATGAGAGATAAGAGAGCAGAAACAGGCTGCAGAAGAGTGTGCATTGGTGTGGAGGGATAGAAGCTAGGTAGGAGCCTTTGTGAAAAAGATGAGGGAGCAAGAAGAGATCATAGGTGGACTGAAAATGACTGAGGTAAGAGAAACCCTGGAAACTGCTCAGGTGGATCCTTGGAGATCTAATGTGTGATGGACATCGCCAGAAAAATGCATCATAGTACGTATCCATTTAACTCCAGGTAGCTTTGTAGGGATGGCAGCAGTAGGAGAGGCAGTGTAGGTGTTTTTCCTACAAGCAGTATGCATTCAGATGTTATTTCAAGCCCTGCAAAGTCAGGCTGATAAGCTGTTAAACATTTTAAAGGTTGCTCGGCTATGAAGTATAAAAAACGCCTCCATTTTTATTTCTGGAAACAAGGAAATTAAAATAATTCTGAAAAATCAACAAAATCAACACAACTTTTTGCACACTTTTTCTTCACAATTATTACTGTAATTTTGGGCACTCTACTAGAAAAGAAAGGTCTGCATTGTACTTGAGATTCTGCTTTACATTTTCTATCACTGTATTGGTTTGACATCATTTCACATTTCAAAAGCCTGGCATGAAGGAAGTTAAACTAGCAAAACAAAATAGTTCAATAACTGGTTTTTAATATGGTGGTTTAAGTTTTAACATTATCAACTGTTGGTATGTTTTGTTCCAGTAGGATGTGGTATCTTCTTGGACTGAAGTGAACAATTCTGTCACAGAATCACAGAATCATTGTCGTGCTGACGGGGACCATCGCACTGCAGGCTGTGCCTGGAATGAGTTTCCACAATATAACACAAGCCACTAGTGCAGTTAATTATTATCAGTGTATTTACCACACAAAAAAAAACCCCAAACTTTAGCCATAGTATGCCATAGAAACAGATTTTGCTAGACTTGAATAATGCGAGTAATGCTGCTGGACTAAAAGAGCTGTTGAAAAAAAGAGACTATGGTGAGGCAGTTCTTTTTCTTCTTCCAAACAAGATTTAACTGCTGTTGACAGGGAAAGTATAGGGCATCTTGCTAGAGCAGGTCTGTGTTGTAAAACATGCTTGTGAAGGGCAAATAACTCATCTCTTTAAACGTTCCCTATAGAAGCACTTCTGCACTCCAGAGATACATGTTTATGCTCTCACATTAGAGCTGTAGATGACGTGAAGAGGGGTCTGCTCAAGAGAACAAGCAAAGGAGGGAGCACTGAGAACTTACTTTGTCACATATTTTCTCTGTTTTATTTGCTAACTGTTAAGAGGAAAGCAGTTCTGGAGTAAGGATTTTCTGTAGCACAATGCAGCTGTTTTTCTGAAGTGAGTTAATCATCTGGCATTTATGATATCATGGCCTGTTGCCATGGCACCCAGTCATGTCACACATGTCACGCACTCAGCATCATGACTATCAGTGCAAGAGCAGGTCTCAAAACGGGCAGTATGGTTTGCTTGTTCTGAGTAAAATGGCCAGCAAAGGAAGACAATATATGGAAGACTACATGATAAAACCAGCCACTGTGAATGCTGCTCCGCTGCAGGGCTTCTCAGAGGACGTGAAAGGACTTCATGTGTGCCCCTGGCACACCCAGGGTGGTGACACCAAAACAGGACCACGAACTGGCCGTGGCACTGCTGAGACACAGCTCTGTAGCAGAGCAGTACAAGTGAAAATGTCATGTTATGCTCAGGAGGACTCAGTATCACAAATACTTTCTTCTCTCTAGCGCAGGGTGATCTGGCATTACTGGGCATTTTAATATCAACAGATACTTAGAAAATTGCTTAAAAATCGTGACTATTACCATTTTCCCAGATGTCATAATTATATAATGCCTTTTATTTTCTTGATTGCTTTTGGTTTACAGTCCATTTCAGATTTATATTCTGCAGTCATGTAAGGATTATTCTGTTTGGAGCAACTCCTTAAACTTTTGTGTTTCGAGTGCATTGCAGCATAACTGGCTAAAGCTTCAGCTCAATCTCACCACTTTGCGTGAGAGGGGGATAGTGGGATGGGAGCCTTCAGTTATTACTCAACCACTTCATGCAATATGCTATGGACCAGAAGTGTGGCCTTTGATGAATGATTTAAGTAAAAAAATACTTCAAGCATTTACTTCTCTCACAACAGCAACTCCTTTCCTTCTGTTCTGTTACAGTACCATCCCCCCAAGATACAAAGTCTAGAACTGCATTTAGATTTTTGGAGCTTTCTGACAAAGGATAACTTAAACTTGCGGCAGTCTCGTTATTTTATAATGCTTTGCACATGAGAAACAGGCCACGCAGTCTTAGCTAGCAGAAGTGGGGGTGACAGGAAATGGAATTTGTTTCTAAAGTGGAGGCCAGTTAGTTTCTGAAGTGTATTAGATGATCTAGTTGCTGGAAGAAGCAAAAACTAGATATGATGACCCAGTAGATCTTTTCCTGTCCAGTGCAAAGGATGGGAGTAAGACTTAGCTATGTGATAATCAAAATTAATGAAATACAAGGCACAGACTTTTTCTTGCTGGGTGCTTGTACATATCTAGACCAAAAGGACTGACTGAATCTTTGGCCTCTGATTCCTGCTATGGTTGACACCGAAGTGAAGGGTACGAACCTGAATTGTGCTAGTATGCTCCTGGGAACACTGTCTGAAAACCTGCAAACTCTAGACACTAACTTCTACACTGAAAGTAGCAACGAAAACAATTAAGTCTTGAGATAAACCCTTCTGTGGGTTTGTCCAAAATGAGTGTTACCTTCTGTGTTCAGCAAGGAAAGTAAACACACGTTTTTCTAGATGTTTCATGACAGATAAAGCTGGCTAACATGCCTGATGAAAGAAATGCAAAGGAATTATTTTTATACTAAAGCAGGAAAAAACCTTGAAGGCTCTGAGTACTATGAAAATGTGCTCATACGTTCTCTTTTAGCAGTGGCAACATTGCCTTACGAATGCTTACGCCTGCGGAGTTTGTCACCTCTAGACCTGCTCATCCGATTGCACAAGTGAGTGCCTCCCTTAATCCTTTTCTCAACAAATAAACTGGGTTGCATTAAACAGCTTAGCCATAGGGCTTTTCCAGCTCCACTCCTTTTGACTTGCAGCAAGGGAGTGATCGCACAATTAAGAGCTGCTAGCAGACCTTGATGGCAGCAAACTTTGTTGGAGTGGAGCCACAGGAGTGATTTCTGTACCTAGGAAAACAGCTGCGTGGGAGAGCTGAAAGCTGAACGTCAAAACTGATATTTGAATCTTGATCTTCAGTATAAGTATGTGGAAAGATTCTAAAAGTCACTATGAACAGATCAGAAGTCTAGTTAACTTCCTATGCCAATGCCCAATGGCATAGATACTGTCTAGAGGCCAGTATAAGAAAATTCCATGAATAAAGCAGGATTTTGTAACCCCTTCCCAGATTCTTTTGGGCGCAGCTTAAGGGACATCCCAAGACAGTGCTGTTACTTAATTTCTAACAGCCGCTGATAGATTTTTGCCTCACATCTTTATCGAACCCAGATTTTGGTGCATTGTTTCTTTTATTTAAAACAAAGTCTAAAAATTAAGGAGGACTATTTTGAATACTATTTGGAAAAACAACCCTACCAATTCTTTCCACTTTTCTTATCCCTTCCCACCCACACAGGTACTTCTTTGGGTGGCTCTAAACAATAGTCACTGGGATAGCAATTTTGTACATTTTGGCTTTTCAAAAGGCTTTGTAGACAGAAGATCCCAGTGTAGTTCAGGGAATCAGCAGCAGTATTGCCATCATTATGCTGAAAAGTACTTTCTCTTTAAAAGCTATGTATGTTCTCACTCTGTTCTCCTGCTTTCTTAGAAGAAAATGATTCATGATTAAAAGGGGAAAAGTCCTTCTGTGACTCTGATTAACAGAATCCACACACAGTGAATCTCGATTATACACTCAAAGATGAGCAAATCTTTCTCCGCTTTTGGTCAAGCAAGACTTCTGCACTGCTCCTGCCCTGCCAAAATTAATAGTTGAGGATGATGCATGTGCGCTCACCTGCTTCAAAGAATGGACTGAGTCCAAGCAACTCTCCCACTATGATAGCCAAGTCTCCAAAAGAAAACCCAAATAGCAATGTCAGTCTATCAGCTACCCACCCAGAGCTCCAGTGCACATGTCTCTGTGCACCAGCTCAACAATTTCAGTGGTGTAAGAATATATGAAGGGATGTGGGGCCTTTAACTTCATACTCTTGCTATAACCACCCTTCAGGAGCAGCTGAGACTCCCTCACAGGATGCTGTTCTACCTAGGAAAAAGCCCATAAGAATTTCTTTCCTTTGGATAACAGGTGGGATCACAGGAGACAATGGAGCAGGTTAGACAGAGGGTACGGTTGATGAGTTAGCATGCAAACAAGAAGACAGAATTTTGTCACAGCATGAATGTATTATTTATCAAACAGTACATTCCCCAGTAACTTACGCTTTTAAGAGCTCAGAAGGAAAGTAGGGTTGTGGATGTTTCCTTCTGACAGACCGTATTTCACATATTGGGCATTAATCTTGGCCCCTCTGTAATTCTTTCAGCCAAAATATTCAGACCAGCATGCCAAAGATCATACTTAAAAATCCAAATTTGAGCAGCTGAACCAAAGTGTCCTGCTTGTCTCAACTTTTATTCCAAGAGTGGGACTCCCGCTATGCAACAAGAGATAAAGATGCCAGTATTTGAAATATATTTCATATAATGAATGAGAAGCTTTTTCAAAAAGACACGAGTGAACGGATCTCTATGCATTATACACATGCTTGTCCTTCACAAGGGCTGTTACAGATACTTACGGTGCTTTTTATTAAAGCTTCTTCTAAGTCCGAGATGTTTGCAGCTAGCAGTTATAAAGGGCTATCATCAGAAAGGATGAATACTTAACAATAGGCCGATTAAAAGAAAAGTTATGCTTATCAAAACTATTTAATCTCTTCTCTGTTTGCCTGTCTACACAAGCATACTAAACTGCCACCTGCTTTAGGGGGGAAACAGCTCTAAAAGGATGAGTGTTCTTGACAATGCCACCGATGCAAAAAGAGTAAGCAGTTTTTCTTTCGATAGGAAACGCAGAGGTCATTGCTTCGTTTGTATGTTAAATTTATACTGAGGCAGTTCCGAAAGGTTTTTTAAATTTCTGTTAAGAATGCTTTCAGTAGAAAAGACCTATTGCCCTTTTTCTCTAGTCTTCACAAAGAGTCTTCAACCAATTTCAAACTCTTCTTCTGAAGATGGGGCTGATTTGCCTATTCACATGTAGCAATTGAGGAAACCAGTTTCTGAAATTAAGACAAATTTTTTGTATGACAACTTGTACTTGTGACTTCAGGGTGTTAATTCCTTCCACTGGAGCCAGGAAAAACTCACGAGAAACAGCATCATCAGCAAGTGAAGAATTCCCTTGAGCAGGACTATACAAGCAGTTGGCATAACTGAAAACCAAGTTGTGACATCCTGGACAAGGGAGAATGAAGTCTGCAGCATCACAGTTGTATTCTAGCCAAGAGGCTGGCCTAACATTGTATTTGGGGGAAAAACCAAGCGTACACAGTTCCGTGATTGAGGATTGCAGCGTAATACACATGTGCAAGAAAGGTGAATGCTACAGACATTCTGACTGAACAGGGAATTTTTGATTGCAGTTGCCTTGCTTCTGCAATCACACGTTTTTATGCGAGATATTTCTTAGAAACGTAAAATGACATGGGAAATGGAGTAAAAGAACTGTGACACAAAATCTCCAAGTTCCACTGAGCTACCAGCAAAGTGGGACGTCTGGCCAACTACCAGCAACAGCCCATCCCCTGAAATTCAGGAGCAAAATAGACTCTTTGGCAGCAACTGTAAGTCTGTAGTAGTGTACTCCTCCCTTTCAGGCCTTACCACGTAGTTCCCAGGGAACACTTCATCCACGTCTCTTTAGTTCCAACCTCACGAAGCGTATTAAACCCTCTTAGAAATAGAACCAAAGGCAAGGAAATCTCTTGTATGTTTTATCTGAAGTAGGAAAGGAATTCATTGTTTGTCTTGTCTGGTCTCTGCAAATACTTTTGGAGACCAGAATTTCTGCTTCTGCTAGCAGAACCAGTAGGATGCAGAAAAAACCACAGCAAGAACTGGGAATGGGGTTAAGAAGTATGAACAACATGGTCCCACCCATCCTTTTTTTTCTTCTGTGCTGAATTGCAAAGGGGAGACACCATTACGATACTGGAAACATTTCAAATAGGAACACAGAGATCTATGCATGTTAATCTGGGACAGGGTTTTCCCTGTAGCTGATGCAACAGCCCTCCCATTGATTTTGTACCATACCATGCGTGTGTGGTATTGACTGGCATTCCTGTGAGAGTCCTGTCAACACTCTTCCTGCTTCTCAGTATGTTAAAATTGTCCTTGCTTTAAGTTCAATTTTCCTTAAACAATACAGCAGCTAAAAGAAAGCTTTAGCATCTGAGAACTGGAGTGCAGAAGTACGGAAGCTTGTTTATTAAAAAAACCCACAAACAAAAACCCAAGGTGTTATGAAAAGAATTTATTTGATCAACAGAAGGAAACCCAAACAAACAATGAATTTCTGACAAAACCCAACAAAATCAAGAGCAAAGACAAATGCAGGCCCTGTCTCACACAGGTTTTTCAGATTAATCACACCAGCCAAATGAGAGTTTTTCATTTCAGTGTTCAATTTAACTCCATCTTGTCACATCTAAAGTGAAAGAGGTGGAACTGAAATGAAAAAGCTGCTTGGAAAAAACCACAGTAACTACCAATAGAACCAAAGATATTCCAAACTGCACCACAGACCCGCTTTGGTGCCGCTGGCTGCTGCAGAGGGCACAGCAACTGCTGGTGTGCCTTACGAACTACACATGCTACAGAGACACTCCAGGAACAGAGGGCATGAACTGAAGTGAGGATTTTAGCTGTGACTTCCTTTTGTTGCCAGATAGGCACATGGATTTTTGTCACAATTAAAACAGCATAAGGTTCCTTTGCCCTGGCATGGAAATGCTGCTCAATACAAACTACAGCCCTTCATCACACAATGGTATGTAGCATCAGTGCTTCACAGAACAAAGCCCCGGGAAGTGTTCAGGGTACAACTTTCTAAGGAGTTGCCAGTATTGAGGGGCCAATTTTGCCTGTCTTACACACACAAGCCGCCTCACTCTGCCTGGGCGGCTGTTAGCGGGGCAAGCACAACTGACCAAAATCAGAATGACAGAAATGAAGCCAAAAAGGATAAGTACACATGGAGACATATCTAACTTGCCTGCCTTTAAGCCTTGTGCATGTAACGTGCAGGTGGGCACTGAAAAGCTGCACCTAAAATAAACACAGCCCTCAGGGCTACACGGCTCACGCCTCCATACACAGCGTATGTGTGCACCCTTAGACTATCAAATCAGTATGTCTTCTTTAAAGCTTCAAGCCAATTAGATGCCTTTTGTTAGAATGGCAAAAATCACTATAAGCACTGGCCCCAAGCGTGCTGTCTCTTCTCAAGTTTCTCTTCTAAACAGATCTCAAAAAAATGGGGACACATCAGGCTTCTTCCTGACTCTCCCCACCTCCTTCATTAAAACTTTTTTCTATATAATGTTGCTTTAGAGTCGAACTTCTGACAGACAAGCATCAGTTGGGAAGAAACACTTCCTGCTTTATTATAAACCTTTGAAAAAGAATTCAAATGTCTGGGCTACAGTAATTTGATATGTTGCATCTTGGCCAGTGGGCTTCCAGTTCTCAAAAAAAATCCAAGATTAGCAGACATAACACTCCAAGCTGTGCTGTGTTAAACAGGATCCAAATTCTACTATACTAAATAAGACTCAAAAAAAAAAGGGATCACTCAGTTTTCCTAAATGGGAAAAGCAGATGAATTGCAGGATCCTTTGTATCGCCTTAAGTTTTCCCAGTTCACCGAGTATAGACACTATTATGTTTCTTGCAAGCAGGGTCAAGGCAGGCAGGTAACAAATGAGTGAAACTATGATTTTAGACAACTTTGATATTACTGTTCCTCCTATTGTGACTTGACTAGTGTATGTAGGTAGAATGGACTGTGACTATTGCAGACATACAGTGTAAAAGGGACATGGGAGCAAAGAAATAAGCTGCCTTTGCCAGACTCTGCCCCAAAATCCAACCAAAACCAAAATCTGCAGTTTATTCTTTCAGCAATAAAACCTGAGGCACCAGCCTCTACAGCTCTGCCAGGTCACGGTGCAGTCCAGGTACTCACAGCTTAAGGGGAATAATAGGCCAGTATTTGGGCTGCTTTTTGTCACAGTTTCTATCAAAGATAAGCTGCATGGCAGCCTCCATTGCCTGAATTTTGGCAGCTTCAGCACCATACAGTTTCTTCATTTCTGCCATCCGTCTCTCCCCTGGTCTTTCTGTAGGTGGCTCCACAGAACGCCCCATCATTTTGTGAAGGTCTTGATCAGCCTCCACATACTGGTGCTCAGCTTCCAGCTGCTGCTGTCTCCCTAGACAAATAAACCACAAGAGATGTAAGTTACTGAGCTATCAACCAATCACATCTTATTTTAACTTTTTTAATATTACATATTCAAATTTGTGCTGGGTCTAGAGGGCTGAGATCCACACATTCTAGGATGCACCCAACTCTGGCAACTTAGAAAACAAACTGCATGTTACTTGTCAGACCGCGCTTGTTACGCATAATGACAAATTCTTACTAAATACCATTATAAAGTCAGGCTGGTAGAAGTGGCGAGAAAGGAAGATGATCCTGGAATGAAATCCTAAAAACTCTAGAAAACCTCTGTATTAGTATTAACAAGTAAAAACCAGCATTGCTTCGTTTCTTCACAACATACACGTGTCCTCAACCTCCCTCCCCTGCCACCAAAAAAATCCCAAACCAAAAACCCAAACCACCAAACAAGCCTAAACAAGAGAGCTGTTTCCAGAGTAACAACTTAGCAGCTGAGATAAGGAAACAACATACAGGACAATGCAACTATAGCTGAACCATAGCCAAGAGAAAACGTAATCAGTTACTACTCTCTGAAAAGGAACGTATCAGTCTGTCATGTGTCTGCCATTAAGTGCATCCAATGAAACCCAGCTGTAAGTATTGTGTTCATCCAACCTCATCCATTTCTGCACACTTGCAAAGTTCAAAACTGGCAGCCCTACTGCTATGGCTTTGAAGACAAACAAAACCAGCACCAAATGTAAATCCCTGCACAAAGTCTTTTAAAGAGGATTTAAAACAGTTCAGAGAGGTGAAACGTTTGGACCATCCCGTCATCAAAAATCCTCTTTGGTAAGCCCAACTGGGAAGTAACTTGATTGTGCATGCCTGAATTTACCTCCATGTCCTGAGCGCTGGATATTATGCTCTGTGCAGTTAAACCAGCAAAGTGCTATACAAGACCCGCGTCTTATGGGGACATTTCTACAAGATAGGATAAAAGAACACCTGGCAGCTGAACTCCTCCACCTACCAATAACAAATGACAGTTCTCAAAACAACATCACAGAAACTGCTCGCTACTAATGACAGCACTTGTTTTTTTTTTTTTTAAACATCAAAAGGGACAGAGTGTCCGCAGGTCAGGATGCATTAGTCACATACAGGACATGCTTCTCAGTATTTGGTGCTGTGTACCTCTTCCCTCCTTCCCCTAAGACACACATTTAGCTTTCACAAAACACATGACATCTGCAAACCCTAACCCAAAGTTAAGTATCCTGACATATCTGTGTCAAACATCTGCAGTTTATTTTTACACTGGAAAGTACTGTACAGAGCAGCCAACTGACTGTCTGTCAGCCTTCCTAAGTGAATTATCCCCTGTACCTCATTCACAGAAAAAGATATTAAACAGTATAATCAGAAACCTCAATTTTGGCAACTGTTCGCCTGACAAGGACACTGAAAGCTTTCATCCTGTCATTTCAAACACCATCCACAATTTACATGTTGGCAGGTGAAAGGCAGGAGGGCTTGAGGGGTTATTAGCAATCTATTCCAGAGAGCTGTTTCACTTTCTGTACAGAGATTTTGCTTTAAGGGCACACCGCTGAAGTGGGCTGCACTGCCAGAATTCACAAGGAAACATACATTAGAGTCCATATGTGGTTTTGGAAGAGTCAGATTTATTTGGTGTCAGGCCATTTTATCCAGAAGGTCTGAATTAAAAGAACTAACATTGCCTACAAAGGGCCCAGCATTTTGACAGGCTATAGCACCCCAGGCTGTAACTACACAGGTCACTTTATCCTATTGAAACAAACTCCTGGGGCACCTGACTGCCCATAACTAGATAATATGCTTTTAAGTATGAACTTGATGGAAATTATAAGACATAAACCAAAAATCTATGCCAGAAAACCAATGTCTCCTACTGTAGGTTACACAGTAAAACTCTGGCAGGGCAATGAATTGAACCTGTATTTGTTGATTCTCTTGGGCCATAAAGCTAATTCCTTGTACTTCTGTATTGTCCATGGAAATTTTTTATTCATTAGTTCCATAGCTGCATGCTAGAGACAGCTGCTTCCTCACTTGCTTGCCACAGAACGCTCTCTGATAGCTCACTGCACACAGCAACACTTAAGAAAAATTAATTTCTCTGGAGATAGATAATGAATTCTTCTGTTTGGAAATTAAATGGATCTCTAGCAGAAGCTTTATGATGAATGAGTGTATTACAGTTTACTGTGCATCAATCTCCATTTTGTAGCACAGGGTAGTTAATAAACCTGCAGATCCTAATGTTAGCAATCAAAATAATAATAATACCCAGTTAAACAGGCTGCCCAGGGAGCTGGTCGAATCACCATCCCTGGAGGTGTTTAAAGAATGTCTAGATGTGGCACTTCAGGACATGGCTTAGTGGCCCTGATAATATTTAGTAGACAGTTGGACTTGATGATCTTGAAGGTCATTTCCAACCTTTATGATTCTATGACATTCCATTCTCAGAATTACCTAACAAATGTCTGGGGTATATGTTTTACTTTACACTAATCAGACGCATGGACCTTAACTTTCTAACCTGACTTTTGCTATTCCATACCTACTGGTTAAAGAATTCCCAGAGTGACTCTGTTACAGAGTTTCAGACATGTAAATCAGGCTTAGAGGCCAGACAGAGGCAGGGGACAGAAATCTGCTACAGGGACCCGCAGGTTTTTTGTACCAAAGGCTGAATTTGAGCACAGACCATGGCAGCTGTTGCTGTTAATACAACTGCAGCTGTGTAGAATATGTTGCAGTTTCAAATCAGTTATTTGTGGAGAGATACTACCATGACAAACTCCACTGTCAGTGATGGCTCTATTTGCTGTAATGGACAATCAAGGAAAGCGAAGCCATGGAACTAAAGGGTTTGTAAACTACTGCTTTTCCAAAAGCATTATTTCCAGACAAACATAGAGATAGGAAATAGATGAGAACAGAAGTTTTGTCCTGTTGAGATGCAGACTAATTTGTCTTTGGTTGGGCAAGGGCTGGCAAGCAGAACTGCTCTTATTTCTAGCAGTCTGGGTTCTTTCCATTAACTCAAAATTTACTTTAAAAACAATGCAAAGCAATGCAACTTGAGCTAAATGTGCTACTATTTCTTCATCAGAACGATGACAACAAGCATCTGTCAATGAAAAAAACCAATCAAACACAATTAGAAACTATAGCCCTAAACCTATAAAGGCAATCAAACATTTTCTGAAGGAAGCACCAAATATTCATCGATGAATTCGGTAGCAAGGTTTATCAAAATGCTCATTCTCAGCCCGTAGCAATGAAGTCCCCACCTCATTCTCACATCAGAGTTTCACACTCCAGATTCGTAAGTCATTGTGCTGCCAAGTTATAAATGTGAAACAAATAATTTTTACACAATTTTAAGTAGTTCCTCCTTCCACTTCACACAGACTGAAATAAACGTGCTTTCTTTTACAGCATTCAGCTTCAATTACTGGCAAGCTTCCCCCAACCATGCAACAGTACTTTGCAAATGGTCACAAGGCAGGCAGGCAGCTGACATTTTTCTAAGTGGTCAGTTCCATTTCTTCCCAAAGATGCTCTTCGTCTCTTGAAGCTCTTTTCAGAATTAACTTATTCCTTCCAAGTCCAGTTCTGCTAGGAAATCATTATTACCCATCCAAAACCAGTCAAGACATCTTAATCTGAACACAGTAAGTAGGCTTTTTTCTTCATATTTAAAGAACACTGAGATCTCTACCAAACTCATGCTGCATTCTGAGACATCATCAGTAATTCCAGGACTTCTGAAAGAAAGTTTTGGGTTGTTGTTCCCCTTCCTTGCACCCACTTTTCCCCATCTTTAATGGATGATGTTTAATCTGGGGTATACTCGTTGAAAAGAAAAGTGAACAAATACAGACTACCACCTCCATCCTCAGGGACTGCCAAAAGCAGGATAAACAGTAACTAGTATCCTAACAATTCCCTGCATTTGGGGCTTCATATGCACACAAAAGCCCTCTTACATACTTTCAGCAAAACTATGACCTAAGACCTTTAAGACGTAAGCTGTCTTCCCCACAGGCACTGAGAAATTCAGATGTCTTGTTTCTCTTATTTTATAAAAAGGAAAACGTCATAAACTTTCCCTAAGTCTGATCCACTTTGCTCTTCTTTCTTTGTAATACCCATTTTGAAGCTCAAGTAGTAATGAAAAAACAAATTCCTCTCTGGAATTCATCCTTTTCTTATTAAAAGGAAAAAAACCCAAACCAACCAAAACAAGGAAAAAACAACCTCAAAACCAAACCCCAAATAAAATCCCTTACTTGGAGAGACGTCTCTGTGGAAAGACTTTTCAACATTGGAAGGAAATAAAAGCAGGGAGGGTAATTACCTATATTGGAAATTTTAATGAAAGATTTGTAACAAGCATTGTGTGCTTTCTTGTGACACTTTTAGCTCTTAATATTTACGTATCCAAGCTTTAGCTCACTGTAGATGGTGATCACATGCAACTGATGTCTCCTGTACAGGCAGCCTTCTCCACAGTTCTCTAGGTGCACACACTCTCCAGTCTGTCATGTTCTGTCCCACATGATGGTAGTTATGGCAAGAGACCATGGGCTTGCCCCTCCGAAGCGTCAAATGGCCCTTATTGACTTGAGCTTCTTGCTCACTTAGCACATTATTCTTCAAGGAAACACTGCACTTACCCCGGCCTTGATCTCTTTTTTCTTTTCCATGATTTCAGACTGACTTATACCCCTGCTCACGTATTTGTCTCCTTATTTGAAATGAAGAATGATTTTCTCTTACTGCTGCATGTGCACTTTCTGAGCTTTCTCATCTTGCCTTAAATGCTACCTGAGCTGATCCTGAGCAGCCCACACTATCAGAGTTAAAAACACTACCCATTTCTACTGATTAAAAACTCCTAGTTCTCTCTTTGAATGCCACTTCCCACAAGCCTATCTGCTGTGTTAAATGTTCTGCCCACACAGGCTTCTCGATGCAAAATGCCAGCTTCTTCATCTCCCTAGAAGAGCTAAGTACCTTTCCCAGCAACTTAACATAGGAGTTTTTCTAAAGTGATGGCATCAGACCGTGTTATTACACCCATGCTTGCATGAACCAGGCATACCACGGGGAAAACCAAAATCTTTGCCTAAAGGAATTGCAACAAAATAAGGATTTAAATCTGAGGATTTGTAAACAGGATATTCAAGGAGTTTAATTTCTACAGAGCTCTGGATTTCCAGAGGGCTGACATCCCAAGCATTATTCTTTATCAAGTGCAAAGCTTTGCACGACAAGAGTTCCCATCAGTGGGAGCCTGTGAGATACAAACAGTTGGGACTTACCGCCACATCTGTCAAGATAAAATATTCTGGGTGGCTGAAGACAGTGCAGTCTTGCTAGCTGGAGGTACACTAAGCAACTACTTTGGAACACTAAGCAACTTAGAGAAATCATGGAAATGTACTGAAAGAGCGATGATTTTATAGCAGAATCAACAGCCTCATTCTAGCTCTAAGTTGGCTTGGGAAAAATAGATTTACGCTTAAACTTATCCTTAAATTAAAACCGTTATGCTTGCAAAAGAGACCACAAAAAGATTACAGATGACACAATGTAACTTCCCCCTTCCTACTTTTAACAGCAGAATTCTGACCTTCAAAGAAGTGGAGATAGCTTGGCTCTATCTTCCCATGACAGCAGTCTAACCTATGCAGAAAAATAAAATGCTGTAGCTGGCCTGAAATCATTAGCTCAAAATAAAAGTGACTTTTCGGGAGACTAATTGTCTGCAATTATAAGCTCTCAGACACCAGAGGCAAAACCAACATGAAACAGAACTACCAAAAATGTTGATGGTATTAAAACCCCAAGTATCTACACTGACAAGTTTTCCATCTGCTAGCTGAGGAGGGAATGAGTTAAAAGAAATTAAATATTTCACCACATATATCTACAAGCACTGTGATATTCTCAAGAAAAAAAGAAAATGTTCTGCTACTGGCTTTGAAGTAAGAGCAGCTGTGATTCCTTGGCAAGCTTGTGGCAGTCTGAAACCATGGTTCCATGGACAGTTTTCTTTCCTGAGCTACAAAACCAGCTTATGCAGTTCCACCTCCTTTCCCTTGGCTACACACTCCAGCTCCCAGGCTCCTCAGTGATGCTACTACAATCGTCTAAGGGGCCACACAATGAATCCTACAGGAAAAAAAAAACCCCAAAACCAAACAACTCCAAGATGGTGTATTTAATCCTGGTACAGTACAGTGTCTTGGCACCACACATGCTGAACTGCAGGGGCAGCACTGGAGCGGGAGTGAGTGCCTAGGAAGAAAAACTGCTTAAACTGGCTTTGGCACTGAGATGTGTTCATCGAAACAAAGCCTGACTGAAAACCTATTGGCAAAAGCAGGAACCAGTCTAAGGTGAGAGAGCGTGCTCCCTAAGAAAGACACAGTTAAAGGCTAAGCAGACAGCAAACAGATTTTGCAGATCTGAAGGACTCAGCTGGATATCTCCTCTTTCACTACAATACAGATTTTCTCCACATTTTGAAGAGGACAGCTCTGTAGAAACAGGGCAAAATTACTTGCCAAGACTGCAAGTAGAGAGAAACTACCTTTGAAATGAAAATGAATAGCAAGTCAGAAAGTAAAGTTAGAAACAAAGGTGTTCCACTTCCAGGTTTGCTACTGGGTGGTATTTATCACTCTTGAGTTAATTAACCACATCCTTCACTGTAATGAATCTGTAAAGTGTATCTAATACTTTCCTACCTGGTGGAGAGTTTTACAGAATTAATTATCTCATATTCTTCTGCAATGTATGGGTTAAGTAACTGGCAGAAAGTTACACCGTTAACCAGAGAATAAAGAAGCTGGTTTCTGTTTTAGAAATAGGATTAAAAACCAAGAAGGGTTTGTCTTGTGGTCTCCAAAACAAACTGCCAAAGATCCTAGATGGAAACAATACAAGCCTTCAAATTCATGTTTACACTCGCAGTAGGCTACACTGGTTACTGCCCAGCTAAACAACAAATCACTTTCCTTTTATTTTCTTCTATACCTTCCACAATGAAACACTTAAGAAGGGACATTCTTATCACAACCTGAAAATTAACTGAAACAATGAAACCCCATAAACATGAAGCAACAAGCAATCAGGTAGCCAAGTGAAACTTTGAGCGAAAGCATGCTCTAGAAATTTGAATGCTCTAAATGTCATTCATGAACAGGTATACGTGCATCTAGGATAGAAAACACACAAGCGAGCCCAACAAAACCAGGGGTCTGTACCACACGAGAGACACTGGACAAGGTGTCCAGACTGTAAGCTTATGCCATCTGACAGAATAAAACAGCTAGGAAGCTGCTGACCGACCCTACCACCATCTAGAAATTAGTACAGGATCAGGCACTGGCAGCTGCCTCTAGTAAGGATCAGGTCTACAGCAATAAGATTAAATACAGACCAGCTGACTCTGCATTCCCATCCCCCAAAACAACTCCAATCTGTCGCTGATGGCAACAATGCTGACGCCAGACAAAGACACCAGTGCTAGAGTAAACAGAAGGATTACTTAAATCTATATATAACTGTCTCCATATATACACATGCATTTATGGAACAGCCAGAAGAGACTGAACAAGTAAATGTTCAAATTTAAAAGTGCTTCTTTAAAAGCAAACCAGCACACTGAAGAAACATGAGTTTCACAATCATTCTTCACATGTGTCCTGAATAGAAAATGCGCTTGGAGTAAAGTGTTCCATGATGTGCAGAGCACTAGACAGCTACATAATACTCAAAGTTTGGTGCTTTCAGGCAAAAAGTAGAAAGTAGCCTGTGTCAGTCTTCTAAACCAAACTCTCACATTCAAACTTGATACTGAAATGTCTTTCCTGACGCCAGCCACAGAATACGCTGCTGAAGTTTGCTTTATTGTATGAGAAGGCAATGTATGCAGGAAAATCTGCTACTTTATCAATAACATTTGAACAATTATTTTTTTGGAGAGCAACCTGTAACCACATCACTGCTTTTCTGAAAGGAAGTATGGTCAGGCTCTGAACTGACCTTTCAGTGAAGCCAGCAGGTCCATAATTTAGTAGACATGCATAATTAAAGAACAAGCTCTGATCAAGATAAAAAAAAAAATTCCCATTTTCCCATGCTGTTAGTAAACTACGGTGTGATGCCTGACCAACTGTTTTGAAGGAGACATCTGCAAAGAGGGTTAAACTACCAGAATCAGCAAGATTTTTCACACCTTGTGAAAGAAAGGGCTGAGGGGTAGCTTTGGAAACATAGTTTACCTCTGACCTGAGCTTCTCGTTGCCCATTTAATCATTCCAGTAAATTAAATGAAAATACATGAAGATAGTTGCCATACCCACTATTAAAACCACAACAAAACACATTGGGAAAACACGTCAGAGAAAATCTGCAGATGTGCATCTATTGGACCTTCCACAAAAGTGAAATGTTTGACACTAGAAACAATTCCAGAGTCGGCTGCTGGAGTGGAAGTCTGAACACCGTCTCCTCTCCAACAGGCAGCCAGCATCCTGCCCTTCAGAAAGTTAAGTTCTGCTTCTTAGCAAGTGGGAGTTCCATGCCTCCCCTTCCTCACTTCAATGGAGCAATTCACACGTGAAGAAAGTGTTTAAGTGACTTGATGAAGAGAAGACTTTACGTGGGGAGAGCCATCAGCCTATAAAGCCCATCTAGGCTGACAACCTGTTCACTACAGGGGTCAGTAATTAATACCAAAGGAAGAATGCAAAAGCAGGGAAGGCAAGTAACTATACATCATCAGCTTTACCTACTGAGAAATGGAGAGATCAGAAAAAGGCAGATACTTCTTAATACACTCCAAAGCCAGCCAGATGCTCTGCTGTCTACCACTTCAACATCTCCTCCACCATGTCACACATGATGCAGTCTCCATAACCTGGACTCTTCTAATATTTTTCAGCCTCCTTCCCACCCTGATAGTGTCCAAAACAACTCATTGGTTTTAAAGTGAGTCTTCAGACCCTTCTGCTCAGCAATCACATCAGAAATTGCAGACCTCCTAGAAATAAAGGTGCTCTGAAAGGCTTGTGCAGAATGAGACAACAGCAGCATTAGCTTGTTAGTATTTGAACAACCATATTAAAACTGAAGCCTAGCATGCTCTTTGGAAATTCCTTGCTCAAGTTTCCCCAATTTCTAGAGAACTGACTTGCAGAGCTGCTACCACCACTTCAGCAACTACAAATGTAATTAAACCCAGGAGATTCTTATCCAGCTAAATGCAAACAATATCAATAGCATAACACACCCACATTGTTTTTCAGTACAAATATCCATTTATTTTTCATTTTACATTGCCTCCATGCTTTCAGAGTACTGCAGGGCAGTGTTCTGACAACTTAGACATATGTTGTTGAAAATATCAGGGGGAAACTCTGTTATCCAGGTAAACAGGTTTGGGTACTTTGGAGGCCAGTAACAATTTTAACGTGGATGAACAGCTGAATAAATCTGCACTGAGTATTTCATATGGCTGCAGCTCAACTGTTTCTCAGTGTCATCATATTAACCTTCTCTATTTTCCTGAGAGAAAGGAAATCTTATCACCCCTGTATTACAGGTTCAAGTAAGAAGAAAAATGGACACAAATTCCTAGAGCAGGAAGTGCGTTAGATTCCTTGGAATGGGCTTCACAGCAGATCACATCACAAGGTGGCAAAGATGCTCAACCTGGCCATGGGAAAAGATGAGTGACGATGTTCCCTTGCATCTTAGGGTTTAAGATGCATCATCCTTTGGGTATAAATGACTAGCTTCCCTCTTCCTAGAAGGCATGGCTGGAAGAGAAAGATTATAATTTTGGATAGCTGTTTCTACAGTCCACCTGCATTGAAAGCTTTTGTGGATCTAGTCCCAAATGACCTGTCCAAGGTCATGATGGAAATCTGTAAAGGCCACTCCAGTCTGAGATTGGTAGCCTAACAGCATTTGTCTGTCTCTCTCACTTGATTTTGAGCATGTGAGGAAATGAGTATTGAAAAGACCCAGGCAGATGGAAGTCTCCGAACTCTCAGTTTCTGCCTCCACAGCACCCACATTTCCTTAATGAGGATGGACATGAATTCCATCTGGATGCCGCTGATAAAACGGAGGCACAGCGAGAGGTGCTGAAAAGCAAACGGTGCTTCTGAAGTCTTGGCATTAACAACATCCCCATAAAATTAGCAGGGGAAAATTATGCATCTCCAAGCAGATCTATACGAGAGGTTTGCTTTGCAACAGAGAGATCTAAAATGTGTAAAGCCTGGGATGTTTGCTGCCATGCTCTGTTGTAGATTCTGAGCAGATTTTGCAGCTAAAGAGCACAGAAAGCACACAACATCTTTACATCCATTTCAACCTTGGTCTTTGACTTGTGCTTTTCAGAATTACTCCACTGCTGTACACCCTGAAACTTTAAACATTCTTCCTACCGCAACGGTTCCCCAGGCAGACAGAAGACTGTTAGAAAATGCTTAATTCATAGCCCACACTGTCACTGTCCACTTCCAAGGTTGAAAGTATCACTCTAAAGGCCGATGAATTCAGATTTATTGGCACAGAACTGTGACAGAGCTTTCTCCTAAGTAAAATAATTTAGAGATCCAGAAATGCTGCATGTGGCACCTAGAACCAGTAATCGAACTAGTAATGGAACCAGTAATTGAGACAATTTAGGAGAAATGGAAGATTGCATGAACTGCAAAGGCAGACTGACCAAGTCAAGTGATTAGCACTGAGCAGCTTTTATACCACTTTTCCCTAGAGCTGTATGTCAGCATGGTCTCACCTGCTCTTTTCCACAGCAGCTGCAGCTGCTTTCACAGGCTCCCCTGAAGGGACAAAGAATGAAAAGAAGACTGGAAGAGCCACTTAGAGCAGCTGCAGATGCTAATGGCATAAGCAAGCAGCCTTCAAAAAATTACCAGCACCGGTTCTGAGTGTAAGTAGTGTCTGTGTCTTCCCACACCAAACTGTTCCCATATGAAGCAATCTTCTGTAACAGCATTCTGAAAGCTATTTGTGCTTTACAACAAGACCGGGAAAAAATTCCTTGTTCCACATCTGGCCTCTCAGCCCTGGAGTCCACCTGGGGGTTCTTTGCCAAAGTTTTGTAGGGCCCAGGCACATCACAGCAATGCCCTTAAGCCTTGGAAACTGCATGGATGCAAACCAGGTGCTGACACTCTGCTCGTCTGACCTAAAACTCAATTACCACAAGTATTTTCTTTGTAAGACAAAGTTCCAATAGCTAATCTATCACAAGCTACTGACCTATTTCATGGGATCTTTTTGAGACCAGCAACTATCAAGAAATAAGGTGGTGTGTTTGTGGTTTTGTTTTGTTTAGGTTTGTTGTTGTTGCTGTGTTTTGGTTTGGTTTTTTTTTTTCTTGTACAGGGGGAGTTGCCAGTTGGATGCAGTAATCATAGAGGTCTTTTCCAACCGTGACAATTCACTGATTCTGTGAAGCTATCAAAAGCATATCTAGCACACGGATGGTCAGGGTCAGGGCAGCTGAGAGAAGCAATGATCTGTCTCTTGTCCTGCACATCTTGTACCCTCAAGACAAGTCCAGAATTCAGAAGGAATTTTACCACAGCACTGATTTACTAAGAGCAGTAACAATACAGGATTACCAGACTTCTCTTACCAACTCATACATAACTTAGGGATAATAACTCTCTGTGAGAAAGGGTAGCTCAAATCCTGTATTTATCCAGCAAAAATGATGTTGACAGGATGCATTTTGGTCACGGAGATGAAATCTACTTAATAGTTAAGCAAAAGGTCTGGAATGAACAATTTTTCTCAGGTCATATTGTTCCTTCTTCTACCACTTGAGACTTTTGCTTACTTCCTGCTGAGGTACCCAGAATCCCTTATAAATATGAATAAATTGAACCTCTCAATAAACCACCTGAGTTATTTACAATCTGCACTATAGTAACAGAACACATGAGACAGACAAATAAAGGGTGTAAATTTCAAACAACATTTTCCAAAGTTTAATACATATTGCCACATTATGACAGCATTCTTCATTTCATCAAATATGAGGAAATAGAGGTGTCTAACATCTTGGCATTCCTCTACGTGATACTTAACACTGAACCACATGAGCTGCTTCTCCCACGCTTCTAGCTATAAACCTGCTGTAACTCAAATACCAATACTCCACAGCTTGCTTACAAAGAAGAGAGCCCAGTACAATCACTGGCAGAAGGGGAAGCAGCATTCCAGGCCCCAGCTCCACCTGACTGTCCAGGGTACATGCTTGGGCTGTCGTCCACAGCATCCTCAGATGCCACCTGGAAGCTGACCCCTGGGGCATCCCTTAGCAGCAAAACAAGACAGGCCTTGCACTTGTGTACTTTCAGGGGCTGCCAATGTTGTCAAAGAGTCAGCCTTGGGGACATAACAAATAAGGAAGACTTTGCATATGATTTCTGTATTAACTCTCACACAACTCTCCTAAGCATGCAGTAGAGGATATCTGTTTTTGACTGTATCTGGTCCAGTGATATAGAAAGTGCCCCGTTTCCCCAGCAGCACCTAAAGCTTTCTAGTGTCTCTCTCCCACTAATTCCTGTAGCAGCAAGTACAGCATAATGTCCATTTGTTGCAAGATGTGTTGGATTGCTAGGAAAGACAGGTTCACACAGCAAAGCTACACATTCTTTGAAGCTCAAATTCTGTCTCTGGTATGAGATCCAAGGACATTTTCTTGACTATCACATATTCTAGGAATGGCTGTGTTCCCAAACTGATACTCTTAGTACAAAGATAACCTTGTCTCTTACAGAACGTACAAAACTGTGCTCAACTCCTGCTTTCCCAATGCTATTCAGACCCTCTATTTTTGCAAGTATAGATTAGTTTTCAATGTCAAAGCCGCAAAAACTGTGGCACTTTTCCTTGTTTCTCTAGCAAGAAGGCACTTTCTCAGCTACTGGCTGCCAGCACCAAATAACATGGCCTCTACATCGGACACAGTGTGTGCACTTGAGAAGATTCTAATGCTACATAACAAGAGGTTCAATCATCATCAGCAGAAACGGGGTACAAAAGGAGAGCTTTTCACATTTTTCCTTTAGTTCACGAAAGAATGTGCTTCAAAAGCATCTCTCAAGCACCCACACATATTGCAGAGAGCACTCTTACTTCACAGGCAT
The DNA here is from genome assembly GCA_025345505.1 of Todiramphus chloris collaris. NCBI lineage: Eukaryota > Metazoa > Chordata > Aves > Coraciiformes > Alcedinidae > Todiramphus > Todiramphus chloris. Next base: position 5,815,007 of record JANVCC010000067.1, read on the forward strand.
TTCTAAGAAGCTTCAGCAATTCAACTTCTAAAGATAGTGGCAAAAGCTCATGTGACAACAAGGCTGACAAAGCCAAAGAAGTTGAGCACATATTTACAAGTTCACCGTTCACACTGCTTTGACAGTTTAGGGTAGGAAAGAAGAAATTAAAAAGATGCAGGTGACCATGAGTAAGTCTTGATCTGTTGGAGAAAAAGTCAGATGAAGAACAGGGGGAAGCATTTACCAACAGCTAAGGAAAGAAGGAAAAAATGGTGTCAAAAAAACCCGCATAGAAGTTTATTTTCCAAAAAGGCACATAGGCCTTAAACAAAACCAAAAGCTTCACGGAACTGGTACTACTCAAGTTTCAAAACATGGAAAATTCCATTACTCCCTGTTCACGGAAGAGGCAGTTGCAACCATCAACTTTCAGAGGAAAAGAAACCCGAGGGGGAAAACCTACAAAAGGCAGATTTCAAACAAACATCTTCATTCACCATTTCCTTTCTTTTTTCTTTTTTCTTAAGAGGTTTTCCATCTGGCCTAAAAATTCTAAGTTGAGACAATATTATTTTGGGAAAAGCTGGAGGGTATGTGTGGGCAATACAAACAGAGGCTCTAATGGAAAAAACCTAGTCATAGAATTAACAATTGACAGACTATTATCCTTCAGTAATGAACTGACATGATGGCACTACTTCCATTTGCTTTTCTTTGTTTTTAAATAAAGGACACTGTCTCATTGCCTGTTGACTACTACAGAATGGTTCTCAATGTATCTGCAATGCTGTAGTCACTCAATTACAGTACTCATTTTCTCATACATGTAAAAAGGGAATAAAGAAAGATTGCATAAGGACAAACTTCATGTTTCAAAGGCTAAATTTAAAAGTGTAACAAATATGTGCAATTAAACCATCTAGAGAATTACTAGGCTTGTGAATCTTCCTTTCTTGACTTTTGTCCTTTTAATTCTTGCAAATATAAAAGGCAACTTATTGTATTCTGTCTTTGACATCTAGGATGCTTGGAGAATCCAGTACACTACCTAGGTCTGGCAGGTGTGGTAACCCAGAAAAATAACTATGTGTTTTTCCACAGCCAGAGGGAAGACTTTTAAACACAACTAAAAACATCTCCAAGAAGCACAGCATATCAGGATCACCAGTTACATGAAGAAAAAGGACAACTGACTAGCCTGACAAGAAAACTCCCTGAAAAATAGAATTACTAGATAATTACGAAACAACTGAAGAGGAAAGAAATTAAAACTATAAGGGATTTCAACCAAATACACCATATATCTAGAATATGAGATAACTTTGTAGTGCATTAACAAGCCTGAGTTCACACAGCCTCAGCAAAACTCTGCTCACGATTACTTCGGGGCATTCTAGGAACACATAACTTGACTGCAACATGTGACATGAATGTAAAAACTACTAAGAATTTGACATGAATTCAAAGACAAAAAAAAGAGACTGTTTTAAAAGAGGTTGTTTGTGAACAACTGTATCACTGCTGAAGTGTTAAATCATGCAGCAAGGCTCAGAGTTTGACAGTTTCAAAGGCTTTCCTGTGCAAGCCAGCCAACTACTGCAAATGCCCACTGTGAAAACACAACAAAACAAACTAAAAAAATTGCTACAGAAGTTAGGAATCTGTTCTTCAAGTCTGTGGCAGTTACCAAAAACCTTAAGTTTTCTTCTTTGGCTGGTCTGACATGATGGCTTTGAAACTTTTCTCTTTGCAATTAGTGTGAATGCTGGTACGTCACCAACCAGACACAAATGCCTTTCCCACCTACATCTCAGGCCTATATAAGTCTTCTGCAGTCCAAGTTTGCAAGACGTTATCCTCTGATGTCTGTGATCACGTTTACTTCCAGCAGACTCCAGATCAGGCATTAAAAGTGAAGAGTCCGACATCAGCTAGGACTTGTTCTAGTCCATTTGATTATCCTTCTACACATTGATGAGACATAGATCATATGTGGGAATCAGCTATATCTCACCTGATAAATCAAGACTCTCATATGCATGTCCAAAGTAGCTGCATTAATGCAGCATAGTAACTCCTAATTTTGCAGGGTTTGAAAAACACCAGACTAATGGAAGTCATCCATGACAAAGATAAATAAGACCTCCACCCTCTGCGCCAGTATCCCCTTCCTTCTGTGCCAAACTCCTTTCTGTTTGTCCCACCACTTTTCTTTTCCCATGTGTTTCACGCTGCAGTAAATTGCCAGGAAACATTTAAAATGAATGTTATGAAAGAGTTTGATATAACAAGAGCAAGCTGGGTGTGCACATCAAGGTGTAGGGGTCAAAGGTTGTGAATTCCACCTGGAGAACCTTATTTATGCCAGCGAAAGAAAACATGAGACACAGCCTTCCCCTTAACACTCCCTAACAGCTGCCTTACACTTCAACTGATCATCAAAGTCACTTAACATATTCCACTTAAATATAACCATTCTCATTTAGTTTACAGAAAATTTAAAAAGTCTTACCTCAACATTGCAAAGATCTCTTCCAGACATAGATGCCTAAATTTCAGGCATTACTGAGCTTTACAGTGGACAAGTTTCTCTACAAATCTGCCCTTAAAGTGGGGGGTGGCCGAGGACATATAGTTTGGGATTAAAAGGAAAAGGCATCAGAGAAGAAATACTTAGGTAACTAACTGCTTCTTTTGTGGATGTATTATCTCTGTTTGCTTGAGCATCAATACAGAACAACAATCATTCTTCAGCACAGTATGAAAGATGTAACACGACAGTGTCATTATAGATCGAAGCTTAATGAACCTCTAAATTTCATTTTGTTCAGAAACAGCGTCCAGGAAAATTAATAACAGTACCCCCTGAAGTAGAGTGCTGCTGCCTTCAACATAGTCTCTATACCAGCTCATTTCCACACCATCAGAGAAACAATGATTTTTCCCTCCTCCTGCTGCTTGTTTCTTCTTTCTTCTTTAATTCTGTTGAAGTTTCTCAATTTATTCTATTTCCCTTTTCCCCACCATGCAAGAAAAAAATATTTCTGACCAAGATCATCCTGTATTTTTAATTATTCACAAAATTAGCATTTAGATAGCACCATTCGCCCAAGAGTTCTGTTGTGGCACTTTGAAATTTCAATTAAATCAAGTGCTTGTTTACTCTTTCATGCTTTGAGGAATTGCAGACCATTATTAGTAGTATCCTCACTTTACCAGAGAAACTTACTGAAGAAACTGAGGCATGCAGTAGCCAAAGACCAGATTCCGCTTAAATTTGCATGAAGATCTGGAATAGTGCTGCTGAAGTGAATGGAGTTACACTTACCCAGAACTAGGTTAGTACATGGCACACAAGCAGAAACCTGATTATTCCAAAAAGCTCCAAGTACCACTTTGGTGAAAAGAAAAATACGTAAAATCTGTATTCTGAGTCAGAAACTTTCCCAGTTCACCTGCTCATCATAAAGAATCAAATCATATTTTTAGCGAGAGCAGCCAGTGAGGGGTCAGGAAGAGATTAAATAGCTATACCAAGGTCACAAAAGGATATTTGCAACACAGAATATCTCTAAGCCCAGATTTCCCAATTTCCAGGATACCACTTTAATCACTCGCATACCTTTAAACACCCATACGTATATAGACAAAGTAAACTCAAAGAAAATCTACTGCATTTCCAGAAGTGGCCGAGCATCTTAAAGCATCCTGTACCTCCTGAAAGGAACATTTCAACAGAGAACCCTGAGCTGATTCTGCAAAAACATGATGAGAAAGGGATGCATGTCAGGCACTACCAGTGAGCTCCTTAACTCACTTTTCCTCTGCTAACTAGATCAACTGTGCATCATACTGATAGGAAGTGTGAAGTTAAGCTGAGGTGTTTCAGCTCACCGGACGCTCGCCAATCAAAGAGCTTCACACAAATTTTATCTCTCCCTCCCAATCACTGCCTCTATTATGCATTTTTAGAACATCTCCCTCTTTCAGAGAAAGCTCTATTCAACATTCTTTCTAAGTATTTCCTATTGGAGTCACAAGGGAAAAGTTGTTTTCATAATGCTGCTTTCTTAAAACAGTTAATGAACTTGCCTGAAAGTTGCATTTGTATATGCAGTAAAGTGTCAATATAGTACAGCACAATTTTTTACTTCATTTAAGGATTTCACAGAAACAAAGATGACCAATATCTCTGAGGATCAAGACTTGAGAAAAATCCTAAGTCTTAAAAATACTGAATTTTAAAAATCTTAAGGCTTATATTCCCTACTTAAGGACTTGGTTTCAGATCAAGATGCAAAACAAAGAGAAACCTGTGGTATAGGACAGAATGAAGAGTACCCTAGGGATGCAGGGGGAGAAAAAGAAAAAAGGTCATGAAATTTTACTGTTGGGTTAGCCAAAGAATAACAAACAAAATGGCTGCTCCATGTTATAAAAAATACATTGTGGCTCACTCTAGGGTTCAGTGATGTAGTAAAGCACTTCCTCTGGGTTTTCCTCTCAGACTTATAGCATGTGAATTAGCTTTAACCATAAAAATTCTGGAGTTCTTCTTGCAGCACTGAAGATGAATATTATCTTCTGGAAAAATGTGTTATTCTCCTCTTTGTAATCATAATTTTCTCTCTCTCCCTTACCAAAACCCCTTCAAATATTTTCTGAGACTTATTTCTAATGAACAGTACTTAAGCGCATCCAGTTTTGCCTACTTCATTCCATTCAGTTTGCTATCTTGCAGTACCTGCTTCCGTGAATTCTTACAAATCCTGTAAACGTTAAAGGCATCCATCTCTCAATGTTATGGCCACCAAGTACAAGAAAACACAGAATAAGCACGGACTTACGCAGTTCTTCCCGGTGCGCCTCTGTCTGTGCAAAAAACTGGCGAAGCTCCTCTGTGATCTCCATGTCACTCAAGTCATATTCTATCTCCCCTTCAGACTCAGAGTCCTCTTCCATTTCAGAGTCCCTGTCAGCATCCTCCCTTCCTTGGTGGGCATCTGTGTAATGCTGAGCTCCCCCACGGTATGGAGCTCTGCCACGTGGGCTATAACTGGAAGAACAGCTTTGTGTATGTGGGAGATCATTCCCATCCCAATCTGAGTAGCGGCTACTTGGAGATGCTGTAGAAGAATGCCACGGCAGGTTATAAAAGGACTCCATGGCTTTCCTGTAGGCTTTCTGGTGTCTACGCATCCAGCGCATGGCTAAGTCATAGTGCTTCCAATATCTTGCGTACACCTGCTTAGAATACCATGGCTCAGTCTCTTCCTGTGACCAAAACATGGGGGAGAGGGAAAGAACATGGCAAAAAAAAAACCAATCAAAAAACAACCAGTAATTGAGGGGACAAACACTGTAAACTCAAACGCAAAGTCTGCCTTTTAATCATTAGTCATCCTCTTCCCATGATAAACCATATAGACCTGAAAGAGGACAAGTATTAACACAGTGCAAATGCACTACATTACTCTCACAAAAGACTGGTGTTTCATCAACACAACTACCAGTAAAGAATTATCAACAGAGAAGCTGTAGTGTCCAGAAAGTATTTTCCAAGTGTTTGTGCTACTACAGTTAGAATCAGTTCTTTTTAGGGGATATGCTGTGCGAATATATTCCACAGTTCTTTAGCTGCTCATGTGAGTTGTAAAACCTGAATCATTCCAAGGTGTATGTATTACAACCTATACCTGATTTCCAAATCCGCAGACAGAAAACACAAGAGATTAAAATTCCTCCATATTAAACAAAGGCATTCATTTTACCCAGTAACGTATTTCCTCCATCTGCCTGCCAAAATAAGTTTCTCAGAAGGGGTCAAATGGCAATTCAGACAAATTCATATACTCATCATGGCCTCGATCAAAAACCAGACTGTACTTAGCCATGTGCGAGCTGCCAGTAAATCCCCCTTTTTGTACTCATCAGCAACCAACTTACGAAAACAGGTAATAAAGGAGCACTGATAAGGTACACAGAAAACCAGTTCTATAGAACAAAACATACTCTGACATCTTCTGCTGTCTTTCAGCTAATCTTAGTTTTCCTGAAAAAACAGTTTCACGCTGTTCAGATTTCACCAGCAACTACAAAGATCCACAGACCCCTCTAGCCTTAAGCCCCCTTCCTAAGGCCACTTCATCTCTCTCCTTATTCTCCTCAAAAAGAGGGGATAATGGAGAATTCTAGAAAAGGGTCATAAAGTAAACTAGAGCCTAGAACAAGTAAAATAAATGGAAAATATTTTTTCTTTTCTCCACATCTTAATTTCCATAGAAAATCTTTTATCTGGGCCAAAATGGAATGCCTGTATTTTAAATTGGAAGAATTTTAATTAAACTGTGTTTTGGCAAACACTCAAAACTATGGCAAGATTAGCTGAGGTTTCCAGAGATGAATGTGACATTTACAGTCCTTTATTAGTTGTTTCTTTTTTTTTTTTTTTAAAAAAAGGGCATAAAAGACTATAATCTTTCTTTAAGTGTGTTTTCTTGATCTCCACTGGCATCATTCTGTAGCTTTAAAAGAATAATTCTCTGAAAAAAACCCAAAAACCAATCCCAAACAAAACAGGAAAAAAATCAAACCTAAGAAATACAATATCAAAAGAAGTTAATTTTGTTTACTTATATTTGTTATAACTTTCTGTTTTTCAGGCAATAATGCAACTTGTTAGAGGGTTTGCAGTAATAACTGTAACTTTCACGTTTCTCTTTTATTTTTTTGCAGAATTATGCCCATTATCCCTTAAGAGCTCTGGAAACTCTACCTCTGTTTTAAGTGCTCTCACTGGTAAGCGCTCTCAGAAACAAAATACCTCCAGCCAACTGGGTCTATAAGGAAAACTCACCACAACAAACTTGCATTTCTCAAGACATTTCTGATCAGAAATTGCATCCTATTTGTGAAGGGCTGTGGGTCTCAGTTACGTGACTTAGAAGTCCAGACAAATTATCTTTCCAAAAAAGTAACAATTTACGGAGGCGAAACTTCATTCCGATTCTCCTCTTGGTCTAACACTAAGCTGCTACAAGACCACATTTCAGAATATTTATGCCTGAGTGGGTGCAAGAAAAGCATCTGCCTTCCATATGGAATTTCTTCATTCTTATTCATCCAACCACCTAAAAGCTAGGATGAACTAATGTTTTATTTACTGTTCTTGCTTTGCTTAAGAATGTCACACTGACTTCTCATCAGCAGTTGGATGAGAATGTCCTGTTGTCAAATCTGATACATTCACAGGTTACTTTTAGAACATTTTGTCTATCTTTTACACTACTTAAAAATCCAGTTTTGAAACATCATGAAGCTTGACAAAAGCAGGTATGGCCTACATTCGATATCTTTCCAAAGAAGACAACATATTCTTTTAAAGCTCAAAAATTACCTCAAGTTCTTCTAAAATGTTTCTAAAAAGGGCCTTGATGACTTTACTGAAAGCTCTGGAACCCAGCTGGCCCATTTGTCTAGCTGGCTAGCTCCAGTTGTTAATTTAGGGGAAAGGAAGACAAAAAGCCAGTTCATGTAGACAGAACTGTGATGCTGGTGCCTGTCCAACTACTTTCTGTGGCTTTTTTGTTGAAAGTGACCCTTGAAAAACCCCTTTACATTTGAATTTTAAAAATACATCTGTTAAAAAAGAAATTACAGAAATATTTTACACTGGGGCAGAAGAGGGAAAAGAACACATTAAAGTCTGACTTAGCTCTATGTCTGTGCTTTTTCAGCTGCAGAATAAATGGAAATTAGAGATTTCCTCAAGGAAACAAAAGCTATAAATCTAAGGCAAATGATCAGAGTCCTCTGTTATTTTCCTGTTATGTCTCTGGAGTCTTCCCAGGAGTAGACAAATCACTCACTGTTGTAATCTGATTTCTATTTTCAAAGCGATTTAGCTACTTTCACATCTAATTTTTATACGTCTGCACTGACAGTTCAATAAAAGTGTTTATAGTCACATTTTATATACAAAATGCTTAAGTTATCACAGAGAAATCCATAAAGACCACTTACCATCTCTAGTGGAGATTTTCGTGGTGATCAAGGTAAACTAGAAAAGCAAACAATAGCTTTTTAATTCTTTAAAATGTATGTATTAAAACGGTCTTAAGCACAAAATATATTTTTGTTAAATTTGAGTACTATGGCCTACAGCTATTAAATATCCCTTCTCTGCTGTGACTAGCTGAAGTCTCTTATTTATAGTTTTTGATTAGAATCAGTAAAAATCCCATTCCTTAAAATTTCCCACTACAGTAAAGAAAGTTAAAAGGGAGACTTCTATACAATGCAGTCTAAAATGCTGGGACTGAACACCTTTTTCTTTTCCATTTTCTCCCACACTTTATGCTTCTACAACCTTTATTTTTCAAATTAATGCCAAGCAAAAATCACAAACTTAAATGAAACACACTGTTCTTACTTTTTAGTGATGTCTGCACAGGAACATCTATAAAAGAAGCAATTACCATAAAATGATTAAACCCATCTTGACTCTATTCAAGTAGTGTTTTCAGTTTAAACCTTTGGTGCACTTGTAACCACATACCATCCCTTTTTTCACTTTATTTCTTTCCTTTTTTTTTGTCAGATGTCTCCCATAAAGAAAACTCAGGTTACAATCAAATTTTTTAAATATGAAGAAAAGGCTAAAGGAAGAAGGGGAACTGGAGAGGGGTGTTAAAAAAAAAAAAAGAAAAAAAAAAGAGGAGACAGACCAAGACATCCATAACCACCAGTCAGGATTTATAATTACCCTCACTTCCTGTGTGATTTACCAGCACAAATCACAGAGAAATATTCTGAATCTCCTCCCTACCTGACAAATATTTTATTACATTAAGACATTAGTTGCTTCATCCACATATTTCTCTTGACACCCTCACCCTCAACTTGAACTTTGTTAGGTGAGTGCCAATGGAAAGTAACAGAAACTCAGTACACTGAGCTACCACTGGTAACCCTAAAACATGGTCAAATACATCCCCAGCAACACTAAGAAGACAGCCAAGACAGCAGTTACAACTGTTGTAGATTTATACCAGCATAAAATGATGATTTTGCAAAATGCACAGAAATACAGTATATACTGCAGATGTGTTCTGCCTCATATTTAACAATACTGATTACATGGCAACTTTTTGCCTCTTAATTGCATGACAGGAGAAGGGGGATGGGCCATGTTCAAAGAAAATGCAAATCGTGCAGCTACCACAAAGGCAAACTGTCCTTTGCAAAGCCCACACTAAGCTCAAACGCATAAACCCTTGGTCACACTGACCTATCTACAAGAAGCCCTCCATACATGAGCAGTCCCATTGCAATCAGTGGGATGACTCATGCGAGCAGAGGATTGCACCGTCAGGCATTAGGCAACCCAAGTGCATGAGTTCATTGTAAGCTCACTTGCCAGCTTGGAGGAGGAAGAAAACCTAGGGCTGAGGTCACTGTAAAACACTGTGGTGACTTGTAACACTTGAAATCTGCACATGCCTAAAAGACTCCTGGGATACCCCTCTTTCTTTACTTCAAACATCTCATTTCCCCTGCTAGGCCTCTTCAAAACTTTTATTTCCACTCTTATGACATGGACATATACTTTTTGTCCCTTTCCCATATACGTCTGGATACTGTCAAGGTTGCCATAACTTCTCTTCCTCATACTTAAAAAACCTAGGTCATGGTAGCTGATTATTCCATTTTCCACTTGAGAAAAAGCATTTCATTTTCATGTTCACTGTAATTCCTGCATGGACAAAAGATTCTGTGAACTGGCTTCAGCATAAACAGAAATCAGATTCAGACCTTAATGTAAATACACATTTTAAAGCAGCAAGTGATGAAGTCCGATACTGTATTATTAATACACCACGTGTACATATGCTTTCTAAAGGGGAAGGAGGAGAAAAACTCTGGCAGAACTATCCGGCTACATTGGTTTATTAAATATAAAAAGCCTGTTTTGCCAAACACGGGAACTTTAATTATTTTCATAAATTATTTATGGAATATTTGATTACGATACATAACAATGGTGCAAGGCAGGACACTAAATTAAAACTGAGTTTGTTTTATTTTCAGCTGAATTACTCTTCCAAAACAAACTACATAAAATATGAAACATGATAAGAAGCAGAAAATAAATGTGATAACCACTTCTATAATTTAGACTTTAAAAAATAAAATACAGAAGAAACCGAACATGAAACTCACCCTCAAGTGTAGAATTTAAAGTGAGGAAGAGATTTGTTTGCTTATGCTGATCATTAATGACAGAAAAGTTATTTTTTGATAAATGTTATTACTTCCTTTTCTTGGCTTTAAAATATTTTCCCACCAATAATTAAATATGGATGTACTCCCTTGCATCAAAACATGTGTGCCTCCTTACCAACTTGAGGCAAGTAAGCATTACTGAAAATAAGTCTGATCAAATCAGTGACAGCATCTAACTTCACTGGAGTCAGAAGTTGAGACAATGTCTGTCATAATGTGAGACACAACCATGAAATACTGTTTTTTTGTAACTTAACAATTCATACTCTGGAAGCAAAGTCCTCTAGTGGTGTGTTGGACATAGTGCTGCTGCACGGCTGCCATACTGGAAGCAAAAGGTTCAACTCAGAAAAACCTACCACTGTGGGATCAAGGACAGTTTGACTTTATGCAGAATACCAGTGAGCACAGGATAAATTAAACTTTTGTGTAGCATTAAGGTAAAAATACAAGATATTATTAAAGGATGGTGAAAATTCAGTAAGCTCAGCAGATTTCAACAGAAAAACCATTTATATAAATCTTTCCTGAAAAAAAAAAGGTGTTTAAATCAGAAATGCCCAAAGCAGCAGACAGCCGACCGCATTCTTTGCCCACTGCTGCTTTTGTCCCTGCTTCTTTAGCTGGTGAGAGTGCCTTCTTTGGTCAGGTCAGAGATGTCCCTAACTCGTATCCAGTTTAGCTTAATTTTTAGAAACGGTGTCACAAAACGCACAATCACTCACCCTGTAAGGCGAGGGCCCTCAGCTTTGAGGAGTTCCCTTAGGCAGCGTCTCAAGCCAAGGGTAAGGTCCCCAGCTGCAGACTCACTGCTCCTAAAGAACTGACTCAACTGACCCCCCTGGGTGGGAGCCCATTGATACCCTAGTTGAATCTGATCTGTGTTCATACATGGTTAATGGCAAAGAAGTTTCTTTCGACCAAAGTGTTTCATTGGCCTAGGGTCTTGCCTGCGACTGAAGTATGTGTTACAGTGGTCACTAGGGAGAGCTGTGGTTCAATGGTTGAGAGTTTTTGGTCTTTACCAGGATGGGTGCACCTGCCACAGGTAGTAGGAGATACTCAGTAAAACGTAACAGTAGAGTACGCGTACAGGAATTACTTTTCCAGGTACATTTCTCCCGATTTCAGCAAGTGGCAGTTGGGATACTTTTTTCAGTTCCAAACTGGTTTTGGCTTTTAGAGCCAGGATGTGTCATTTCTCTGAACCCATGAATACTAGTGTTTCCATGACATCCCATGGCAGTAAGCTTCACAACTGAAGGTGTTAGACATAAATTTGTGCTGACTATTTTCAACTCACCCTACTACATACTCTTTAAAAATATCTGAAGAGTTCAGTAAGAAAATGATACCATGGAAGATTATCAATAGAGTGCATCTTCCCACAAACACCTATTTCATACTTCTAATGCTTACTGTTCTTCACCAGAAGAGGGAAGTGTCTGAAAAGTGTTATGATGCTCTCTGCTTCACATTAATACCATGCATTGCTGGAGTATGACATAAACTTTAATACCAAAGTGCCGTAGTTACAGTCACACAGAAATATAAGCCTGTGATTTCTGAGACAGTTGACAGTTTAAACTATTTCCCTTAAAAAGAAGATAAGGTAAAAACTGCCAACACTATACACCGCATTCTTGTTTGTGAATGGCTGTAAATACAAGACTCATCCAGAACTCAGAATACAGTTATGGCTGCTTGTCATCCCAACAGGAGAGTCTGCTGAGCTATGGGGACCTACCTATCAATCACTATGATGTCTTCCAACCTATGTCCTTGCACCAGTAGTAATAATTCCTGTGAATAGAAGGGAAAAAAATTACACATCAAGACAAAATTATTTTCATTGCAGGGACAATTCACATTTAACCACCACACCTGAAAACAAAGCATGCAGATGAAGCTTTAGCATATGCATTATGGCTCTTATGAGCTGTGCAGAACCTCTGCTGCTTCTCAGAAGAGTGTCTTTCTTCTCTGAGACCCTGGACACAAACCCAAAAACTATCTGGGTCAAAAAGCAGAAGCCAAAAGTCAAGTGCTAAAAGCTGTACAATTACTAGTAGCCCCAGTTAGCTTATGTTTGTAGCTAAACTGACAAGCCATATATGAAATGAGGAAGAGGATGAAAACTTCAACACTACTGCTTTTGAAGGCAAAATTCACTTCCTGATCTCACAGATGCCGTGCTCCGGCTCTGCTCAGTGACTTTAAGGATCACAAAACCGATGAGCAGCTCGTGCCTCTGCCAAATAGGGCAAACAGTTAAATCGAAGGGCTGTCAGAAAAGCAGGCCCTCAGGCCCGGGCCCACGCCGGCCCCAACTCCCAGCACACGGAGGACACCTCTCGCCTCAGCTCCCGCACCCCCGCCGCAGGTCTCAGGCCGCGTTTTGCCGTGGGAAGGCCCCGAGCCCGCAGAGCCGACCTGCGTGCCACGAACACCCCTTCTCCGACCCCGCCAGGCGCCCGGGCTCCGAAAGCTCCCTCCCGAGCTGGTCGCTTTCCCGCTCATGCCACAGCTCGCCCCACCCGCCCCAGCCGTCCCACTGCGGCCCAGCGAGGCGGGAGGCCTGGGCTGCAGCCTGCACAAGGGGCACCGACATCCCCGCACCCACCCGGGTAGCTCCAGTGGGCAAGGGGAGCCAAGCGGAGCCGCCTCCGGTGCTTCCTCCCTTCCTCCCTTCCTTCCTTCCGGCTGGGACGGGCGAGCAGAGCTTCCCGCCGCTGCTTCCGCCCGGCCCCTCGCCGCTCCAACGGCGCCACCTCCTGGGGCTGCGGGGGAGCTGCCGGCGGGACTCCGGCTCCCCGGGGGCGGTCATAGGCCTCCGGCACCGCAATCGTCCCTTTCAGGGAGGGCGCTGCCCGGTGTAGCCTCCTGCCCCTCCCAGGGGCAGCGGTGTGAGCTCCTCCCGTCCCGCCTGCCCCTCCTCGGAACCTCCCTCCTTCTGTCCCAGAGCACGCTGGCTACTCAACAGGCTCAGCTGTTACTCAAGCCCTGGGCGTGCTGTGGTGGGCGGCACTCTGACACATTGGCCTCTGATTACGATTTTATTTTGCCCAATTAATTTTAAAACTTAGGAAAGACATTGAGCTACTGGAGAGAGTCCAGAGCAGGGCCACCAAGATTATTAAGGGAGTGGAGCATCTCCCTTATGAGGAGAGGCTGAGAGAGCTGGGTCTCTTTAGCCTGGAGAAGAGGAGGCTGAGGGGGGATCTCATTAGTGTCTATAAATATATAAAGGGCGAGTGTAGGGAGGATGGAGCCAGACTCTTCTCGGTGTCATCCAGTGTTAGGACAAGAGGCAATGGGAGCAAGTTGAAAAATAAGAGGTTTAGGATAAACATGGGAAAAAACTTTTTTACGGTAAGGGTGACAGGCTGCCCAGGGGGGTCATGGAGTCTCCTTCTCTGGAGGCGTTCAAAACCTGCCTGGACACGTTCCTGTGTGACTTATTATAGGTGATCCTGCTCTGGCAGGGGCGTTGGACTAGATGATCTTTCTTGGTCCCTTCCAACTCCTAGCAATTTATGAATCTATGAAGCTTTCTGTCCAGGTTCTGTACTGTTAATATTTTCCTGGGGTTGTTGTGTGAGCACCCCGGTCGGGGCCTGTCACAGCCGGTGGAGCAGGGAGTGCTGCTTTTCCCCTCGTGTAGCATTTGGTACAGGCTATCTATGCTAAATGTGCCTGTTCTTACCCGGTGCCACAACACTGTTCTGTGTTTCTTTGTGGTCGGCGAACCCCTCAGCTTTAGGGTACTGACTACCACAGTACGCTCACCAGGCCATGCCACCCCATCATCAGTGCCCTTCTCCGGACAGCTCCTGGGTGGGCCAAACAGTGTGAGCCCAGCTCCTGGTACTGATCCTGGCAGGGACGGCTCCCCTGGGGCTCCTCTCTCACCATCAGATTTAACAGTTATTTCTCCTTTCTGCTTTCTTCATTTTTAATTAATACTTCCAGTACGAGAAACTCACATTTTATTCCTGTTTTCAGCTCCCCTGGTGTGCTTACTGCCCTTGCTGCTTGCCTGCTGAAAATCCCAGCAGACCATATCAAGACAATTTCCCTGTGTTACCTGCTTGAATTAAAAAACTCCATTGTGAAACATGATTTCCCTTTAAAAACCACACATACCGAGTCTCCTTCATATAGCAAATTTCTACATTTATCTCCCATGTATCTACTGAAGTTACTCTTTGAAATAATTCCCACTAATTTGCCTGGTATGGGCAAATTTAATAGATAGTAAGATCTTCAGAGTGTTTTACTAATGTCATCAGGTTGTGCTCTTGTACTGAGAACTTCAACTGATGCAACTTGATACTTGAATTCAAGAAGAATTCAGGATTAATTTAGTTTTGTGTTGCTTTCAAAACTCTAGGTGAATACTCTCTGGCTCTGCAGATCTCCTGTGGCTCAATTTCTCTGTTTTGTCACCTGCTTTACAAACACTTCAGGTGAGAAAGGTCCTGTAATGCACCTCTCAATGTGGTAGTGTAGGATCTTCTCCAAGTTCCTCTATGAGGAACCAGCCAAAACAGCAAGCCAGCCATTACTTACTAGCCAAATCTTTGGTGTTCAAATCAGAACAGGCAGCAGCAAGACACAATAAGTCAAGATATGAATCGATCAGTCTTTTGTTGTTGTTTTACACTTTACCTGGTATATTTTTCCTTCCCAAGATCATTCTGATTCTGTTTACGGCTCCAGCTACAGCAACACTGGACTGGTTCATGTACCTATCACTTTGAATTGTCTAATCAATAATACTTAGAGCAAATAGATCTAAAACAATTTGTATGTGTGTACTGTACTTGATCATCTTCCCACAGACATGCGTAGCAGTGCAGATGCTGGTCGCTACATTGAGGTGTACATTTGTTCATCAGCAACATTTGGACAATATCTGATCTCTTCAGGTAATTAACATAGATAAAATTGGGCACTGCTTTATTTGCCATCATCCATATAAAATCTTAAATTTGAAGAAATATACACTGCTGCAGCAGTTTCCTGCTTTAGCACAAATACGGTAGGAGTGCTAGAGGAGGTAGTCTGGCAATGATGACCTTGAAATAAATATACGTGTCAATGTTTAGGGTCAAGGCAGTCCATTAGACCTATACAGATGTTCTGTTAACCCCCCTCCCTCCCCATAGGGGAAGAGAAAGGGAATAGTGGAGAGAGACTTAGTGATTAGAAAAGAAAGCTAGAACAGCTTGAATAAAAATAATAATAAAAAGGAACATATACAAATATTCACAAAACCAGTATTGAAACCAAATCTGCACGCCCTCCTCCCCCTCCCCCCCCGCCATGGTAATTACATCACAGTCACCACTGATGCTGTGGAAGGCAACTGGGGAAGTCCCAGACTGGACTCTGCAGCAGATGGGAACTGGATTCTGGTAGTGGATTCAGGAACACAGATTGAGATTGAAGGCAGAATGGACAGAGTGGCCCTTGGATGCTGGCCACTAAAGAAGAGAACTTGACCCTCGTGATCCTTAGCTTTATACCGAATATGAAGTCTATGGGCTGGAATCCCTCGTTGTTCAGTGTAGGGTCACCTGTCCTGTCCGCTCCTCCCTGCAGGTGCAGCCTTTTACTTTCTGCACCCCCAACGTGGTACACAAGATCCAGCAGTGGCCTTGGTCTGCACACCAATCCTTGGTACTGACTCTAAACATGGGGTGTTATCCCTGCTAGAAGCAGACACTGCCTGTGAGAACAGGCTGCTAACTTCAGACAGTGCAGTTAGAAGAGACTGAGCAGAAAAGTGAATCGACTGAACAGAACTAGTTCTGTTTTAACACAAACCGAGACAAAAGCGAACATTCTCAGCATGTTAAGAGCAGTAAATCACCCCTCTTAAAATGCTAGGCAGCTTCTCCATCATCTTTGTATTCTTTTCCTCCAGCTCCTGTGCCACTGTGTTGTTTCCTATGGGAGTTAGGCATCTGTGTAGGTGTAAATACTGTAAAGAACTTTAACTGTGGTCCTTTTCAGCCCCCACATCGCAAGTATCTTGTGATTTCCCTGTGGCCAAAAAACTTGTGAACAGCCTCTCTGTCTCCAAGGCAGAAGATGTGTATTATATGATTACCAGCCTGCTTTTTTCACATGAGCACCCAAAGCACTCGGACTCTTACAGCTTTTCTTGCTCCCCTGTGTCCCCTGTATTTGTACAGGCAGATCTGGATTGCTTTACGCTCACACACTGGTGCCTGCTTTTACACATAGCAAACTAGTGGCTGAAAGTTGTGGACAGCAGAACATCCAGGTTAACTGGGAGAGTCAATAGGATAAAAGAAGCTGTTAGGAGAATGGTACAAGGAGCATCTCTTAGTCATCAAGATACAGTTCTGGCTTAGGAAATCCCTGTGCACTAAGAAAGAGCTGCTGTTTTTTGCTTGCCTTATTAATTCCTGAGGACTCTGACATTGGCCGCTCTCAGAGACAGTGTAATGGGCTGGATAGACCTTTGGCTGGACTCAATGAAGTGATTCTTATGTTACACATACATTGAACTGAAGGCACGCGTTGCTGCTGAACTGCTGTACTTTGTATGGCAGTAAGGCACCAAGGCAAATGGCAAAAAGGTAGGGCACGTGTGTTGGTTTTATTAAGGTTCTCAATCTCAAGCAAAGACCTGAAGTAATGCAGTGCTGACGCTGCTCTGCAGAGTTTGAAAATGGGGTTGTGCCACCTTTAGAACTGTAGACTAATTATTGACCGGCCAAAACACTGAAATTATTGACTCTGCTTGTCCTTTATTATGACAAATCATATTTAACATGATTGCTTGATAGTTACATTATTTGTAACTGTCCTGGTTTCACTGGGACAGAATCACAGGCCTGCCATGGTCTATAGGCCGTGAGCAGTTTAGAGTCAGCCAGAGCAGCTGGCCTGAGTTGCCTACAGGTGTAGCCCATCCCATAAATGCCATGCTCAGTATAAATGGGGAAGTTTGCTGAGGATGAGAGCATATTCTTGGTTGAGCTGTTCTGATTATGTGCCTGTTCCTCCCCCTGAGGACTACCTTTGTGTTAATTACAGCCACTGTATATTTGCTGGGCTGTGTATCACTTTGCTTGCTTTTTATGCAGTCATTGATATTAGTCTGGCTGTTTCATGAAATCTGCATGTCAACTTGGGACTCTCTTCTCCTTTTCCTAATCCCCATTTTTGGTTGGGGAGGAGTCATTGGGTGATAGGGTAACTACTATACCTTAGCCCAGGATATAGTTTAAATGTAGACAGCAGCAAATTTTCAAACATGATGCAAATTATGTTTTTGGATGAAAGCAAATTGTACTCAGGTCTAGCACCAGTATAATCCAAATCCACAATTCATAAAATTTGTCAGAAAACATTGATCTCTTTCTGGGGTGTGTGTGCTTGTGTGCAAGAAACTGCGTATAAGACTTCTCTTACTGAACTCTAGCTTTCTGAGAAGGTAAAGGAACAGGCTATTAGATGCAGAGCCGGGGGAGAGGTAGAAACCTCTTGCAGACAATTTTACTGCTGAAGAAAGTACGAAGTGGAGCTGGACTTCTGGACCAAATGTCATCACACTTATCCAAAGTTGGATGTAGTTAATCCCTACTTCTGTAGTACCTGTCACCTCATTGTGCCTGGATACAATTTAATGAATTAAAAATCAGCAGCACCTCTGAAGTCTTTCCTTGCTGGATAGGGAATTTATATATTTACATAATAAGATATTACTGTCTTTCTATGCTTATTTACAGTGTGACAGTGATCTCTACACCTCAGACAGTCACTCTTCAGATCCCTCTATAGCCACGGGCAAAGCACAGTAATGCTTTTTGGGTGCTGATGTATGTTGGTCATCTACTTTGAGGTGAAATGAATCACACACCAGAAGTACTTGTTTCTTCTGCTGATTTTCCAGGAAGCCTGAGGCAATTCTCACGGAGTGCTCTTATTGCAGGTGTGTGTTAGCCAGATGAATCCCGTCGAGATAAACAATAAAAAGTGCAAGAAGTTGATAATGGAAAACGTGGCGACGTCGGATATAGAAGATAAAAGCCTAGCGAAGCCAATAGATGGCAGCATTGTAAATGGTAATGCAGAACCCTCTGCTTCAAGCAGCGGTGCTGAAGACTATATACCGGTAGCTCTGGAGGCGGAAAACATCTATCAAATGTCTCTGAGTCGTGTATGTCTGACTTGTTAAATTACGCTGCTTCTCTTAGCTTTCAGAAGGCACGAAGTCTCCCTTTTTCATGAAAGCTAACAAAGTGACCTTGTGTCATCCAGATTTCCCGTTTCTGAAAAGCAAAAAAGGACTGAACACTCAGGTAATTCTTAAATTTCCATTTCTGGATGCTTAACCCTGGAACATTTCACACAGTAAGTTAGGACGATTTAGATCAGAATTTTATGTGGTAGTTTTATGCAGTATATGCACAAAACAAGACATTATACATTTTCACCATGGCTTTGAATTTTATTCTGTCGGTCTTTAGTAATTGGTTTTATTTTATGTATCTTTGTTAACGTTGGCATTATTATACAGCAACAGCGTTTAAAATATTTAATTAGGAAATGCAGATGACATTGTGCTGTTTCTCTTGTATGGAAAAAAATGTGTTGTTTCATATTATTCATCACTTATTTTCAATTCAGTTAACTTATTAATAATGGCAGACATGATTTAAATGCAGGCAGTCGGCAGGTAACATGTGAAGAAGGCACAGCGGGACTGAAGACTGTAAAGACATCAGGATGTGTGGGCCAGGTTCTGATTCCTTTGCCCAGGGAGAGACTCAGTGCCCTGACTGAATCAGGGCAAAGTTGTGTAGCCAAACATCTGCGACCACAGCCATGAGGCATGAAACCAGGACTCCTGGTAAAGCCTGTGCTTGTTATATCTAGGCTGAATAGCTTCCACCCCATTAGCGGTTCTCCTGGCTTATGTGCTGCTGTGTATGAAGCGAGTGTCTCTTTGATACAAGCTCCTCACACCCAAACATGGCCCCAAGAAAGACTGTTGCATCAAACTGCATGAGGGTTAAACTGGTATTGGTCCTGGCTTCATTATTGCCCTTCCTGTTCTGTTTTTTTCTAACATTACTAAGCCTTGAAAGATCCCCAAATGCATATGGGACACACACATAGCTATATTGAAACACCCTGACTAATTATTAGAATTTAGTCCACAAAACTCATATCCAAATTAATGCCCCAAAGTAATATTTAACAGACTCAGTTGTACGTTAGTGTTGCAAGACATTGCAAATTATTTATGAGAAGTAATGACTAAATAACATTCAGCTTTAACAGAGGGTTGGTTTGTTTGTGGTTTTTTTTCTGATTTGACAAACAATTGCATATTAGGGATACAGCTGGCTTCCTAAAATAATTTTTAGTTTGTTGTTGGTTTTATATGTACATTGAATTTATTCTTTGGTCTTTGAAATGCTATGGACTGCCTAAGAGGTATGGGTATGCAGATTCCACCAAAATGAATAGGCATCTATGTGTAGAAGGACTTTGTGCAAATCCTGTGATTTGAGATCTGTTTTATCCATTATTGTGCATATATTAACTTCTGCATAACCTTAAAAATCAGCCTTTGATTGACCAGAGGTTAGTCACAGAAGTGCCAAATAACACTTCAATTAAAATCACTCGGCTATGTACTTTGTCAGGCCTTGTAGCTGTTCGATTTATTAGCATTGCCCTCCACCATCTTTCTTCTTTTCTTCTTTTCTTCTATTATTTCTTGCACCTACCTGTTGTGTCCACAGCTATTAATGCTGGCAGCTTGTTTGTGAGACATAACTCACTCTCACTTTGAGTTGTTATTGCAGACTGCCTCACTGATGGTGTTTCCATGACCTTTTGAATTTCCACAATTGTAAATGCTGTGCTCAGTACAGTGGGTGATGATAATTCTACACATAGCTTCACCTAGATCATGAGACAGACCACAGCGTGCTGACTGATCTTCCTGCTACAAGAGGGCTTTGAGGATGCAAAAGGCTTTATCTGTGTTACCTGTATCCTCTGCTATAAAAGGCTTTAGTCACAGACACTTTAAACTGAGACTAGAAGTGCACTGAGAAGCAGTGCAGAGTATAGATCAGGTGTGTAGTCATGTAGACCTGCCCCAAATAAGGAGAGGCTGCCTGATCCTGTAAATGCCTTGTTCAGTCTCCACAGAAGTGAGAACAAATTGCCTGTTACATCACTCCAAGAGCTACAGAAACTTCTGGACCCAAGAACAGGAGATGGCAATGGCTCTTGAGTTAGCTTCACAGGTAGATTGCAATCCAGTAAAGTCAGTTTCAGCAGCTTCTTCTAGCAGCCAAAGAATTAGATGATGCCCTGTCTGTGGGGCCAGCACGACCCTGAGATGTATGGTTTTGATGGAATAACCACATCTGAACCACTTGTAAGTCTCCTGTAGTTGAGGAGATACACATGGTATTTTAGTGGATCCTGAGGTTTTCCAGGGTTGTTCCTTAGGGGTCAAAATTACATCTGTGAAACCTGAAGGTGACTCGGGAGTTGACTAACAGGGAGGAGAGGCGAAAATGTAGTAGAGGACATAAGTGTATAACATTTAGGTGCTTAATCCACAAGGTGGGATACAAAGCTGAAAGCCATGCCTGAGATTTTCTGTTCTCAACCTAGGGAGGCAGTTGCGTGCCCCAGAGAGTCACTTGAAAAATTCTTTTGTACTGGTACCTGTGTTTATTCTACGAACTTTAAGCTTCCAGCTGAAGTGCCTGCACTTCCTTTTTAGTCAGTGAAGACTTTCATCTCCAGGAGACAGATGTCCTACCTAACATCTGAGCTAAGCTTTCTGGATACTGCTGCCTCCATTGACCTCATGTCAAACCTAGATACGAGCTTAGGTACTTCTGTGGTGCATTTAAAGGTAGCTGAGAAGATGCTGGAGAAAGCATAGTGTGGAGACATCTTTATCTGCAGCTATTCTCTCAAAAAACAACGTGTCTCTCTCTTTCAGGTAGCAATGAAAAGCCATGACAGATGTGCTCCCTCTGACTACAGAATAGCTTGCTGAGTACATCACTTCCTTAGAAAATGTGACATCTGGGTTTAATTCCCTTCTAAGCCTCAGAGGCTTAATACTTACCCCCAGGAGAACAAACAAACCACTTACCTCTTGCTGACCTTGAAAGCCGGACTCCTGTTTATAAGCCAGCATCAACATTTTGTTGTTCATTCCAGCTTTTGTATGCGTCCACAGACGTTATTTGGCAAGCCATTCTGCTGACTTTGCCAGAGATATTGCAGTGCTCCAGACAAATATTTTGGCCAATTTAGAGAAAAGAAAAATAGGCAAAGTTACTTGAAATATAGCGGAATAAATAGCATGTTTGTTGCAGCAGAAATGAGTAATCATGAAAAAAAAATTAGGTAGGTTCATAAATTTTAAATATTTTCAACATCAACAGTTTGTTTTGTTTTGTCTAATCATGAATTGGACCCAGTTTCTCTGTATAATCATCTCCATTATGTTATTTCAGTAAGAATGCTCTCCTGGTTTGATGTTTTCATAGAACATTTGCTATTGCTCTCAGCATAGCTTTTCCTTGTGCAAAAGTACCTGGGAACCGACCACAGTGGGGTCTCCATAGCAATGGGGGCTTAAGAAGGAAAACAGCTTTCCTCAAGAAAATGTCTGAGGGCTGAGGAAGGTGAGTCCTGTCACCCTTGCCTTCAGTTTATTGTAATCTCTGGTACATGGGATTTGACTGTTGGTGATTTATGGGAAGCTGATTTCTGTTTCTAGGCCAGAGAGGTGAAATCTGAGTCTTGGAAATGTCAGACAGAAGTGTGTGGTTATACATTGTGTGGTAAATGTGCATCAAGGCCTTTCCTATTGAGAAAGGCTGGAGCCACTCTTTATGGGGATAGAATAACCAAGGCAGATTGGAGATACGAGATTTTTTCCTATTGCAAACAGACTCCTGCTTCAGTAGCCCCATCTAGTTCTGAAGTTAGCTAGGCATGTGCTGTGGAGATGAGTTATGCATAGGCAAGAAAACCTTGGGAGCTTCCTCACATACAGCAGTCCAGAAATTCTGGAAAAATAGATATATCCCTCAGATTTCTTCCACCAAAATTTTCCAAATCAGAAAATAATTTGTCCCGGAGAGCCTAGCTGCATGCAAGCCCAAAGGAGTGGCCTACATGCAACATGTACATTCTCCTTATTTGGGAGATGCAAATTCTCACTGAGCATCAAATCCTGATGATTTCACTTCATTTCTGTCCTCAGTTGAATGAGAATCTCAGGATATGGCAAAATTTATATAGAACAGTGTTGGAAACTCTCAAAATATTTTTGTTAAGTCTAAACAAAAAGTCTTTGTGCAGAAACTGATTTTGTTACATTGAAAGCAAACATTTTCCTTCCAGAATTCATTAACTGCTGTTTCTGTGTCTCATTACCTGTGCAGCATTTGACTGAGACATTCTGTCTTCAAGTGCCAGCTATATTCTGAGAATCCTGAAGAATGCAAAAAATGTGAACTTTAAACCAAACTTTTTAAAGAAGCCGGGTACATGTCACACTGCTAGGTTGTCTCTTGTTGATCCTGTGTAGTTTTAGGCTTTCTGCCACTTTAATAATTCCGGTGTTGTTTCCTTGGTCTCTTCAATAAACTACTTATGTGAAGCCTGGGCATCTTTCTCAGAAACAGGGTTTCAACACCTAGAAGCCTGAATTAGCAATGAGCAATGGTGATCACTTGGTGTCCCTCACATGCAGTTGCTCACTCTTTCTCCGAGCTCTGGCTGTGTGGGCATGCAGTTTTGGTAAGCATTCCAGAAAATTGTTATTCTTTTTGTTACCTTGCACAATAAATCAGAACCAGAGCATCTTCACATATACCTGTGCTCCAGTTTTCTCTTTGCTCCGGAACTGCCCTTGGGTTTGGAGTGCTCAGAATGCTCCTCCTGGAGCAATGCTATCTTCTCTCCTTATAGGGTCTCTGCTCTGGCATGTAGCTAGCTTTCTGCCTCCTCTTTTGCACTCAGTTCTGTTTCTCTGCTTATAATTCTCTGTGTCAATTAAACCTTTTATGCACCTTCTCAGATGATCCAGGTCCCCACTTGATAATCCCCTGCTTGGTTACTTCTGTACTGAAATTCAGGTTTATGAAAGCAGGCTGCCAGTGTGATAGTGAACATTTTGTCCCATGAAATTTCCATGTGGACAGAGGATGAAAAAAATCTAATGACTAGAAGTGTTCAGCCAGGCTGTGGACTGCATGCTGACTCTTTTCCTGGGGGTAGCCTGGAGATGGGGAGACAGCCTGAAGTGCTCTGAATTATTCTGGGAGCTCACAGCCTCTTCCCTGCCATTCTTCCTCCTGAAGATACAGTGGAATTTTCCATCATGAGACTGGGGATGAAATGAATGGATTGCAGCTGACATGGTCAGGTGTTTCTTGGTGTGGTCTGAGATATGCATATGAAGCCACTTAGGAGACCTAATGCATAGGCACAGTCTCACTACATGGCCAGAAGTGATGTAGGTAACAATGCACATAGGGACCATGGCAAAGGAGCTTGTAAATGCTCCAAAGATGCTGCTTGTCTGAGTATACAAGTGAGAATGTATAGCTGCTGAATGTCTCCATAGCAGGTTACATGGCACATGCTGACAGAAAGATGGCATCACTGCTCAGTTGTTAGCCCTGAATTACCATCCTTAGAAATTTCAGTACAGAATAAGAGTGAGGAGATAAAATAACCAGCGGAGGTGGAAAGCAAGCTCTGTGTATGAAGTAAAATTGCAGTCTTCACAAACTAAACACAGGGAATTCTTGTCAAAACACAGGGAATGTTATTAATGTTTATAAATATCGAAAGGGTAAGTGTCAAGAGGATGGGGCCAGACTTTTTTTAGTGATGCTCTATGACAAGACAAGGGGCAACGGACAGAAAATGGAACACAGAAAGTTCCATCTGAACATGAGGAAAAACTACTTTGAGGGTGATGGAGCACTGGAACAGGCTGCTCAGAGAGTTTGTGGAGTCTCCTTATCTGGAGATATTCAAAGACCCGTCTGGATGCAATCCTGTGCAACCTGATGCAGAACCTGCTTTAGCAGGGGGATTGGACTAAATGATCTACAGAGGTCCCTTCCAACCACTCCCATTCTGTTATTCTGTATAATTCACAGTATCAAGCTGTTTTAAAATTGTACTTACAGAGATTCCATGAATCATTGCATAACCATCTACAGTCAGTCACACTGAAGTAATAGGCACAAGCTGTGAAATTCCTGATTCTTTTATCCCTGAAGAAACTGAGCATTTAGTTTATTGCTGTCATCATCCTTCATACCGTTTTCATGGAGAAGCCAATGAAGGACTAAGGACCTGACTATATCAGTCATGCTCTAATGGATTGGGCCAGTGTTCAGCAGTGATCCTATAAAGACCATAAAAGGCATACAAGTGCATGTACTGCCTTAGCAAACATTTGATGATAAATTGAGGTGTCATTCATTTCCAAATAATTAATTATGAATTGTTCATCCATTTTCTGTTAATTTAAAAGTTCTCTGTGACTTTTATCTTCCCAGGCTGGTATCCTATGATTTGCAGCTGAAACATCTCCCTGTTAAAAGATAGCTTGCTATCTCCAGAGAGACTCATCTAGAATGAATAATGAAGTACTTTTTATTAAATGGCTGTGAAAATAAAAATCTCACTACTGGTATTTCATAGAGGGTTTATCTTACAAGGAGATGCACATAGGGTTGAACCAGTGTGACAAGAAATCTTCAGGAACAGAGATGATAATCTGCCTCTACAAAATGAAAGAAATGCTAGTGTGATAAATAATACTTACTTTCAAGAGCAAATGCAATATTTACACGTTGAATTTCCCAGGCCTGTATATACACATGATATTACCAGACAAACCAGATATTACTTCACTTCTGTTATTTCTTATTACGCTTACTGTGTTGTACTTAGAGACACCCAACAAGCTGTGATACAGACACCAGATAGACAAACCAACTAATCTGCTAGCATATAAAATGAATCTGAATGCAATCCTATTGTGGGAAAGGAGACGAAGTCTGATACTTGTATTGTAAGTAGCTGGAAGGTGTTCAAATGCTTCTGTAAAGGATACAATATGACATAGGTGGATAGATCCAAAGGTGGTTCCAGAGATTTATTTCTGAGAACATGATTCCACTCTATACATTAGCATTCTGTGATACATCTAACACATGCACACACACAGAAAAAAACAACAAAAAAACCCAACTTATGTGTTTGCATTATTACTTTACAGGTTATGAGGGCACGGTAAAACTCCTTAGTTGAGATTTTAGTTTGTTATATTTAGAATACTATTCCTGGGAAGTAACAATTAATTTATGAGAATACAAATACTGAAAATCCTACTCAGAATCCTTCTGGCTGGCTTATCTTGTATAAATTTACCAAGGCTTATTTTAGTACTACAGTTTTAATAGTGTTAGTTTTTCAGAAGATATTTTTGTGAACTAATGCAACCACCTTACTACTTTTTGTCCGTTTTTCAGGAAGCCTATGACCTGTTGTTACTGTGAACAAAAAGAAGGCCAAGTTGTCCTCGTCTAAGTTCATTATCGTTTTCGTATTGTCTTTGCAGTACTGTGTTAGTCCCCAGGTAAGGTAGCCACCTTTGCAGCTGCAGTTACTCTGAGCTTGTGCCATTGACATCAGTGGAAACACTCTCATTGCTTTAGAAGGTGTTGGGTGAGCCCAACAGGAGGCAGGAGGCAGCAAGAGGAGAGACATGTTTACTTGCAAGCGTGAGCCTTAGAGGAGGAAAAGGAAGCAGTACGACAGCATATTTGTAGGGCAGCAGAAGGAGATGGCAACTATTGGTGCATATGGCACCGAGATCTATGCTGTGTGCCAAGGTCTGAGTTATTTGAGAATGGGGCGATCTTTAGAACAGTTTGTTCTACCACACACAGTTGCTTGCTTGGATGTAATTTTTGATGCATCGGTCTTGTGCCAGCCCTGGGGATTATTAGCAGAATACAGTCTGCTCTACACACTTTCATTAACTTTGTATCCAAGAGTTTCAGGGGTTGTGTAGCCTAAGGGCACCTGGAATCACATTGTTGTCTAGAAGAAAGACTGCCATTTTGATTCACCTTCATGCTACTACCAAGGATGGGTGCAGCTGCAGTGAAGGTGGGGTAGTGATGGTTGTACAACATTGACTGTCCTAAGCAGTCGTAATGCACAGGGCTACTACCTTTTCCTGGTCATCAATCCAGCTCAGAGGTGGACAGTCTTGCTGCTTTCACAGTGTTTTTTGCTGCCTTCAAAGGGACCCTCACCAGTTTTTTGGGAAATGGTGTGATGTGAAAGTGGCCAATGGAAACTCATGTCTTGTATGAGGTTGTTTCAAGTAAGACAGTGCTTCTTCTAGTCCATCTTCTATGTTCAGGATCCCTCATCCCAAAGGTGCATTTCAAAGGCAAAAGACTTCTCTAAGATACTACTCTGACTTCCCCATAGGCATATTCTTCCCAGAGTGTTTATTGTGGCATGCCTTTCTAGGTGAAAAAGTGCTGCACAACATACACTAATATCTTCACAGAATTCCTTAAGCTTCAGACGTAACATTCAGAAATTCGGAGAAAGTAAACCATCAAAACAGTTGTGCTTGAGGAGCCAAAAGAAAAAACAAAAAGTGTGCAAGTTCCATAAAAATGCTGATAAAACCAGTATGCAAAAGCAAAACTGCATGCAAATCTTTGTATCATAAAGATCTAAGAAATTAATTTCTTCCCCTTTCATTCATTTTACCTCATTTATCTTGTTACTATTATCATCACTCTAGAATTTACAGAAATCTGTAATTTGGTATTTTTCATTTTGAAGTAGAGTGCTCTGCCTTTCCTTGGCATCTAAATACCATTCAAAATTCATTGTGTTAGATTGTCTGGACATTGCTCATAGGACATTACATTTTTCAAACTCTCAAGACACATAGCTTTCCAATTTTTTAGTTCAGATTAATTTTTGGCTCATTTTTTTCTTCCTAGAATAGATTTAACTCAGATCACAATGTCTTCATTATCTTGTAATGATTATAGAAGTCTTTCCTTAGCACATTAATACAAGTTATAGTCTTTGACACATTTATAAGGGTTATCAACTAATGAGATACAGTTTTCACGTGTATACAACTGGGCCACGTTCCATCAACCTTCATTAAACAAGAAAAATAAAAGGAACACAATACCAGCTGGGTTGTGCTGGTGCACAGCCAAAAGTTTTTTTCTGGATATTTTCCCTCTGCTGCTTCAGGAATTTTGATGACAGAGCTCAGAAGATAATAATATAAAGTATATTATATCATAAAACATTTTAAAATCATTGTGAATACCACTTTTATTTAAAATGTTCAAGTCAGGTAAGAATGGACAGCCCCAGCAGTGCAAGGGCAAGGCAGGGATGGTGAGGGGCAGCGTGGATGTAGGATGGTGTTGGTGGTAGAGGTGTACAGTTCTCTTGGGGGATGTTGGTGTAGCTGGTGGGGCAACTGAAAGGGGAGCAGGAAGAGATAAGCCCCAGTGATACCTGGAAAAGAGTGGTTTTTGGGATGGTCTGGGTAGATGTGGAAGAAGCTAGCTAACACCTGGGAAGATATGGAGGTCTGGGCAAAGCAAAGTGCCAGGAACTCCTCTGGAAGGCTGCGATCCTGACTGGGATGTAGAGAGCTGGGATGGATAGGACACAGCTTGGGCTGCAAGGATTTGTTTGAGAAAAACAAAAAGAAATTATAGTTAATACATTTGGGAGGTCTGGGAGAGTCTGCAATTTGGAGGGGCAGGAATGCAAGGCTGAATAAAGGTAACTAAAGTGTGAGGAAGCAGGAAGGTGGACAAGGTAATGCAAGAAAAAAGGAAAGGGTTGCTAATCGAATAACGTAGGAAATATAGATGTCAGCTACTTAATGCTGTTACTATAGCTATAGAAACAATAGTGTTCTAGTTTTCATAACACCTTTTATTGTTACACATTTTGATATCAACTGAACTTCTGCAGTGGTTTAATTTCTTTAAAATGGTCATCTCACTACTCTTTGTACTTTTTAAAATGTGCCTAAACGTCCAGTCCTTATGTAGGCTATTATAGATCAAAGACAAAACATCTGTCAACTCACATTGACAGGAGAAAATTTTCAACTCTGATAGTATTTCGCACAAGTTATTGTTTGACCCTGCAATAAGAATGGCCATAAAATGTGCCAGCTGTTCACAGATGTTTTCTTGACCATGAACAACAGAGCTTTCACGATCATGCTCCATAACATAATGAATAAGCTGAAACTGGGAACTACTAAAAATGATGTTAGAGAATAACAGCTGTAGAAGAGCTGTAGTCCTATTGCATTTAAACTGCCGTTCAAGTGCTTAAAAACTGTGTGATACATAACCACTGATTAAACACTCTTACCTGAGCCTTTTCTAAGAAGTGCATCAGTTCGTGTTCCTATGTCAAATACAGTGACTCTCACAAATAGACAAAAACCTTAAGGTGATTCTGCAACTTCACAAAATAAATAAAAGCTTCACAAAATATCTGTGGGGACAGGTTTCAGTCTGGGTAATGGGAAAAAAGACATTTATGCAATTGTCGTTTGATTTTCTCTGTGTTCTGCTTTCTGGTTTCTAAAGCATTTGTCTTCAGCAGAGATATTACTGGGGCAGAATTGATAAAGTCTGTCTGTTTCAAAACAAACAAACACAGGGAATTTCTCTCACAGAAGTTTTTGTTTCTTTGTTTGAGGTTGTTTTGTTTTGGTTTTGTTTTTTGTTTTTGTTTTCTGAGAAAGGCATTCAAACTAAAATGGCTTAGTTCCTTTTTGTGGATTAAAAAACCACAGCAATTATAATTTTTTAGATGATTATGATTCCTGGCAAAGAAAGACTGTTCATTTGTTTGTTTTTTTTCTGATATTTCAGCCAGGTATAATCAGGCACTGCAGAAAAAACAGTTGCAAGATAATCTTCTCTAGAGCAGTGAGACAAAGCAGAAATCAACCCCCTCAGAATATTGTGCAACGCAACCTGTTTAACTGGCATTACCTACAGCAGTGGCTGCGACTCATTTAGAGTACAAGTGGGAACCTAAACTACATTACCTATTAAATGCTGGAAAACTTGGGTTATTTCCAAATGTTGCAGTGAAGAGTAATTGCTCTGACCATGCTGTGTCAAGCTCTGGTTTTAGCTTTTGTCTATAATGGGTGATTATTGAAAAAAGAAAATATCCATTTGGTACAGGTCAGCATGTCATCGGTTCTGAAGAGCTCCAGTTTTCCACCCAAGCAGGAGTTTTCCTTAATAAATATTTGATTTACTTTGGCAAACATCAGCATTTAAACGGCTATCCTGCTACAACTATAAAAAGTGCAGCAATTTAGGGCTTGTTTTTCTCCAATGTCCCCTCCTGGACCTATCCTACTTTTTTCTCTGTTCTTGCCTTGTTTCTCTTAGTAACTTCCAGCTCCTCAGAAAATCAGGCTTATTCCACAGATGTTTCTCTCTGCTCTTTAAAGAGGGAGGAGAGGCCATGGTCAGCACAATATACAGCATCCTCCTGAGCAAACTGTCTTGACTGCAAACTGTGCCCCACAGCATGGAGGCTCTTGAGAACAGAGATGCTGATGAAAACAGCACAGCTGAGTGCTTACTTGGAAGTGGGAACATTTGAAACGGGCAAGATCAGGGGCTCTGAGGGAGTAAGGTTAATGTCCTCAAATGTATCAGGTCCCCACTCTTTTTAATCATGTGTTGTCATTTACGCTATGAGAAGGGTGTAAAATACTGAGGAGCTGACTTTCTTCTTGCTAATACTGATAAATATCAGAAAATCAGAATCTGACTTTTATTACTTTGCCATGTTAGATAAATTATTTTGCTCTGGAACATTTTTTGTTATGCTTTGTGGTGATAATTACAGTAAGAAGATGCTGATGGGAAACTTTGCCTGAAGCATTTTTCTCCCTTTCTTTTTTTCCCTCCTTCTCTTTGTTTAGCACCTTTCTACAAACACTATTACATGGTGAATTTTAAACAGCTGAAGAAAGGCTTATTTAGCATAGGAAATGTCAATAAAACAGTATTTATGTCGCAGAGTAACGTGTACCTGTTCAATAAATGCTCAATGAAAGGTCCTGGCTGCATGTGGAAGAGGGGTAGGTGGAGACACTAAAAGTTCAAAAATCAAAAAAGATCCTCTGAAAGCTGCAAAGCACAATTTTTTGAAAGCCAAAGATTATTTTCTCCCCAGCTCCCCACAACAGCTTGAAGAGTAGTATTAACCTTAGTAAAATATTTCTCTAAAATGCAATTTGAGAGAGAATGTGAGGAGCTGTGTTTACCTGCTGTGCATTTATTTTAATAGTGTTTCACTTCTCCCATGAGTACTGAAGTAAGTGATTCTTCTTCTTGGTGTTGGATCTGATTTTGTATACTCCCTAAAGAGTGAGTTCAAATTTATCCTAATAGCATTTTGACTTGAGGACTTCATATGGAGTCCAAAGTACTTTGTGTTCTCAAGAGCTGATCTGAAATCCAAGTAAACCAAATGAAATAAAGATGACCATGCAAATAATCTCACGACACATACAGCTGAGTTTTTTTTTTTTCCAGGTCTTATTTAATTTCTCGTAAAAGCTCTGACCATACTCCCAGAACTCAGCAATTTGGGCACTGCAACAAATGCCAGTATCCGTCACTCTCAAGCAGTGACTTGGGGCTGAAATTTTTCCCCTCCTGCTCTCTTCCTTCAGGAGCAGAAATGAAACCAGGTACAACTCCTATGACTGGAGCAATAGCTGTATCTACATTAATTAACTAAATCTGCTTGGGAGTGCTGCCCAGTGCTGTTGCTGAATGACAGGGGACACCCTGCATCCACACTGCTAAACCATCCTTCTCTGTAGTACAAGCTGCTGCGTGGCAACTGCCTATCTGGGCTAACTTTTGAACTATAAATGGAAATTTTTGGGTAGCATTAGCTGAAATGATCCTGAACTATGCAGGGTTCACTAGCAATTTAATGGTGTAAAGAAGGGAGCCTGGCAATGTTGAGTCTGAAACATGCCTTGGTACTGTTTGATTTACAAGTACTGGCATAACCTTTCTGATTTTCACCTATCTAACATTAAATGCATCATCAGTTGGATTTATTTGGTCATGCTTTACTTCTGAACTCAGGAACCTTCTGCCCTGTTTCTTTTCCTAAATACCTGACAGTCTCTTGTACACCCTGGCCCCAGTTTACCTGTTCTCTTTCTACTTTGATAACTTCTTTGATTGTTGAAGTAAGAAAATCCTTTTTCTACATCCCTTAAAACATTGCCATGACCCATGGATGGAGATGAACTCTGCCCTTAATTCACCAGCAGTTGCCCAGTTTTCAGTTTATGAGAATGCTACAAAACTCATATTTTCCTTTTCTTCTCTGGTGCTATAAAGAGGAGGCTGGAAGAGACAGAGACATGTCTTTTATTTGGGTTATTATTTTTATTGCGGATTAGACTCATCCAGAGTGCAAGACATACTCCCTTTTAGGACTTTAAATAATGGCACTCAGTGGCCCAGCCCATCATTGTTAAACACATTTTTCATAGAGGGTCATGAACTCCATACTGGCCTCATTAAAGCTTTGAAATTCCATCAGTGCTTATGTTTCTGTGTAATGATGTAATTTAATTTTCTTATTGCTGGAGCTTGTCATTATGCCAGTGATTTTCATGCTGGCTCTCTAAACTCACAGCATTTTTGCTCAATTCTAAATAATCCAAAATTGGTTTTATTAGTGTGTAGTCTGCTGGCAATGTAGGAGGCCTGAATAAGCAAGCTCTTAATTGGAGGGCTGGGGAATCTTCTTATTTTTGTCTTTTTACTTAAGGATTTAATTTTCATCTCTGCTTTTTTTTTTTTTTTTTTTTTTTTTTTTTTTAAGGATTTAATTTTCATTTTTGCTTTTTTTTTTTTTTTTGTTCTTTCTTTTA
Source organism: Todiramphus chloris collaris (assembly GCA_025345505.1). Lineage (NCBI taxonomy): Eukaryota > Metazoa > Chordata > Aves > Coraciiformes > Alcedinidae > Todiramphus > Todiramphus chloris. The sequence goes on from JANVCC010000067.1 coordinate 5,847,354, forward strand.
AACAGAATTCACAGTAGATTTTCCAACCTGTAGCAGAAGCCTTAGGAAACTCCCAACACGTAAACAGAAGAAGCCTGGACTCATTAGTATGTACTAGGTAAAGCTGTATTTAATTTTGGAAAAAAAAGAAGCACACGACAAGAAGCTGGGCAATACAGAAGTGTTGAGCTCTAATCTAACATTGTTCTGGGAAGGCACAAACCTATTCAAGACACAATAACTTCTACATTAACATGGGACGGTGGCTGAGAATTTAAATGCTGCAAAGCTGGAACAATTCTCGCAACAATCAAATTTCAGGCCTCTGTGGTATTGAAGATTAATTTTAGTCTGGGCAATGTTTCTGTATGATAAACCCATTAGAAGCTTTGATGAAGAGAGGCAGCCATGAGGTGGAGGAACTGGAGGACTTGGTGGTGACTTGTGAGCAAGCAGAGGTCATAGGCAGCGGATACTGACACTTAAGTACATGTATCTTGTCACGAAATATGTATCAATGAGGAGGTGATTCCCAATGACAGGGTGATGCATGCCTTATCTGGGCATGGCTGAGAAGGCAAATAAGAATGACCAAAATCTACAGCCAGAATACAACCTACTGTACTTTATAACTCAGGAGTATAAGCTGTACATTTCAACTGACTCTACGTAACTACCAGCTCTTCATCTTACCTCAGTTTAGCTATTGTATATGACTTTGGACATCTGTGATGCCATGTAAATGTTGCAGGAATAAATAGTAAATGCCAGTCATCTCACAGTTCAAAGGTAATTTTCTCTTTTTACAAGCTCAGTAATTTGAATTCTGTGGATTTATAAGCTGTAGCCTTCTTTCTATTGGTACACTTGCTGATTTTTGAGGGTAAAGCAGTTCATGCTGCCAAGCAGGTGCACAGGCATATTTTATATTATCCAGATCTTTCTTCATGACCTCTGGTTACTGACCTTGGTACAATGAGATTTATTTATGGTGCCTAGAAGACACTGAGTTCACAAATGAACTGTGGGATGTCTATACTTGACAACCAGACATTTATGACATCCGTGCATTTGGGGATTTTTACTTGCTGATAAGGCTGAGGTCAAGCAGGTAGCATCCTGGGACAGAAAATAACCTGTGGCTAAAACACATAAAATCCCACAAAATACTTTCTAATACTGCTCTGGATTTTCTGATATTTCTGAGAATAAAGTGCTATTTCATGGGAAAAAAGAAACATGAAGAAGACAAGTTCTAGAAAAGATGCAGTGGAAAGACTCTGGGGGTGAATATGAGGACTGGCACAGGTCAGAGGATGTAAGGCCACATTTTAAATACTGTTGCTTTTGAGGAAAAGAGCTGTGGGTCTCACAGTCTTCTTCTGGCACACTGATGACAACCTGAAAAATGTTTGTGACTTCATCTAATGGGAAAAATACTGCCAAAGCTTTCTTAACAGTATTAAGTGGTAACCCATGTTCTGTACTTGCTTGTGATGATATCAGAGTATTCACAGATTTGAGTTAAATTGTTCTATACTCGTCTGTATTAACAGAGTAAAATTCACCCTGCTATTTTTACAGGTTATTATTTGGCAGACCAGCTTAGCTTCAATATGACTTGCTGTAACTATGAATGTAATTTATTTGTACATTTTACAATATATTAATGCCTGTACAATGGCACTATGTTGCACTGTTTTAGACTAGTGGTGCTGGGAAAACCAAGTCACGAAATGAAATGATTCAATCAGAGACTAGAGAGACAGGATTGGAGATGCTGTAAGAGTTATGTTTGTTCTACATTCATGATATGTTTATTCATGCTTAGAAATGGAAGCAGAGGGAGTAGAGGTTTGGTTTAGCTGATTGCCTTATATCATTCTAGCTCTTGATGAGATTGTCACTGCAACACTGAATTTTGTTGAACCCTTTTATTAAATTTGTCCATCCTATTCTGGGATTAAAGGTTTTCTTGCAGCAGCTTTGAAAAATGCATCTCAGAAAGACTGGAAGAAACCTTTGAATTATAATTTTCCTGAATAAGATCTCAGTTTATATATATTACTTATATAGAATACATAAATAATTATAATAACTGTAGTTGTTTGTAGCACAGATGACATAATGTTTAAGCCATATATTATAGATTATATAAATATAAAGCATATGTATATTCATACTTTGCGGTGTTTGTATAAATATATACATACATATTTTATAGGATATATAAAAAACAGCTTTCACTGTGTTTCTAGCAGTGCATCAGCTCTTAGTTTGCAGCTAGAGGCTGGAGAATAGGGAATTTCTCAGGGAACTGTAGCCACTGTATCTGCTGTGCTGCCTTGGTATGTGAGGTTGAGCAAAGATGGGCTATGCTAGATGATCACTAAGAAGGCAGCAAATAGCACAACATTGGGCAAAGAGGGGGAGGGGCCCAGCTCCCCACTGACCCCAGGTTTGGGGCTGGAAGGCAGCAGGTCTTTCCCATCCTGAGCTGAGGATTTGCTTGCTGGGGCAGCATGAGAAGGGTGTACCTCAGTGATGTGGCATCCACAGGAGAGGTCTTATCATTCCAAACTGATGCAGACACAAACATTTAATGCAAAATGTTCAGAGATGCACCTGCTGGGAGTCCACCTTCTCCTCTCCTTTGGACAACTGCCCATTCAACAATGTGCTAGCAGGAAACTTTCAGGATTATTTCTTCACTGTTAAGGGTCTTCCAGGCAGCAGGGGCATGTTGGCATCTGCTTTAGTGTTTTGAATCATTCTTCAGGGGCCTTCTTTCAGGCCTGGCTCTTTCTACAGGCTAAGTAGCCCTAAGCTGGGTACTCTGAATTATTTTCTTATTGATGCTTGCTGTGGCCAGACATCCGGTTTTGAGATGTTCAGCATTTGTGTTAGGCAACTAAAGCAGGCAGTCTGAATAGATGCCATTGTGCCAGAGGACTGCAGGGAGAACAAATGCCAAATTTAAGATTATATTCTACAAACAGAAAGCTTATTGCTGCTTTCTAGATCAGCAAGCCAATTCAAACCCGATCCCTTGAGCCAAAAGTGAACCAGCTCTACTTATTTCTAATTTTGAATCCAAGCACAGAAGGCAAGTAATTTGTTTTGGACTTGGATTTGCAGATGGGAAAACTGACATATTGCATCTGGATGTTTACCTCACATATTTGTCATTTTATTTATGAAAATCATGGAATCTGAACAATCAGTTAGTGAATCGCTTGCAAAGCTTTCTTTAAATTTTGTATCTTTTTTATCTAAGTACTAAAGTATGGGTTTCAGCATGTTCCTTTTTCTGTTTTCATTGCTTTGATTTATTCTGTAAGAAGTTCTGTTTGCCTGTCCTGTGAAATCATGCATTTGGAAGTGGTTTTTTTTGCATGCTTTCATTATTAACCTTTTATTTTCTGTTTGGTGTGCTTATGATTGTCAGTTGATTCATGTTGTGAAAATAAACTGGTTTCTTCAGAAGGATCTGTCCTTTTTCTGTCCATAGGTTCTTGTCTCTTTTGGGAAAGAAGACATGGATGGGGAGGGAAAGTAAACTGGAACACACAATAATAAAACTATTTTAACTCCTTTTTCCTTCCTCAGCAGGCTGAATCAGCTTTAGACAGACATCAGAGAGTCCTTGGGAGAGGCTGCATGCTTTTGAATAAACTGGTGTTATCTGTCCTTCCTCAGCTCTTTCTCTTAGTGCTGCAATGCACCTACTATGAAATGTGGGGATTGGTGCAATCTGAGCTTGACATTGAATCCAGCTCTGCACTGTTGCATCCACTATGGAGGTGACAGCTCCAAACTTTCTTACCCTTTTTATGTCTGCCTTTTAGTAAGTGTGCTGCAGCCTGTGGTCTCCTCTTCAGAACTGCTCAAGATTTCCAGGTCCCAAAAACTCTGTTTTTCTTCCCATCTACAAATACATGTCTTTAGTCTTGTGTGAATGATGTAGCTGGGATTATCTTTCCTCTCTCTTTGCAGATCATATAAGGCAAGTCTTTTTGGAGAGAGGAGCAGTGGCTTGAAGGCAAGTTAGCATGAGCTCCAGATGGAAACATAGCCACATGCTTGCACGGTGGGATAGCAGGAGTTGCCTGAAAACACTAGATGCTTTAAAGAGGAGGGTGAGGATACAGCTTCTAGACAGCTGAGTTTATATTTAAAAACAACAAAAAAAAAAAACCCAAAAAAACCAAAACCAAAAAAAAGAAGAGAAGAATCATTGTAGTGCTAGAAGCCATTTTTTTGCTGGTGCAGAGAGTTTCCCATGGATACATGGGCATGGTATCACTGGAATGTGCTACGAGGAGACAAGTGCTTTCCAGGAGTATCTTTACCAGCCTGAGCTGAGGGTTTGGTGAATAGGACACACAACTGAATTTGGATGCCTGGGCATTGTGCTACTGTAAGGCAGAAAAACTTTCAAGGGCAAATCAGACCTCTGGCATAATCAAGATATTCTTTCCAAACAGAAAAAGAGTGTAATTTTTTAAAGGGATCCCTGTAAAGCCAAACTTTAACAACTTTCTTGATTAAGTTTCTAGACACTTGCAGTCTTCTTAAAACCAACATAGACACGAACTGTTGCAAAAAAAAATTTGGAATGAAATATGTTTTACCATGGAATCAATAGCTGGACATTGTATTGTTTTTAATGCTTTCTGTGCAATAACTTGAAGGGCCAAGAAGGATTGTCTTGTGCTTACTCCATCGCTTTGCTACCTTTCTAATTTGTTGTGGGAACACAAAATTACTTGTCCGGTCTGTCACTCAATGTATAGCAAGTAGCTTGAAATGACTTCTATTGAAAAAGCAATTACCTCTCCAGCAGCAAAAATGGCATGTGTATGTCATGGCCTTTTTTCTGGGAAAGCTGCTTAATGACACAGGACACGTACATAAAAAAGTGCTAAGTCTATTTTACAGCTGTGTTTACTGGACTTTTCACATTTCAGAATTCTTACTCCTGAGGAGTTTTGGCGTATGTGTGGGCGTATGTGTGTGGGTGGGTGTGAGAATCAAAGGAACATGGTGTCCTTTGCTTTAATAGTTTATTTTATGTTATTGCTTTGTGTTTTGCAGTCCCTCTAGCCAATCTGCATTTATGAACTGAAGAGAATAGGAGCCAGGGGCCTAATATTACAGTAAATTAGGTACTGAATTGCTACTCAAGTGATTTAGTTTTGAATTTAGCCTTTATTCTAACAAGTTAATATACAGAGATATCATATTGGGAATTACGAGACTTGCCTCTTTCCTCAGCAACAAGAAGAAGGTAGTCAAGGAGTGAGAAATAATGCTTCCCTTTTAAACTCTGTTTTCTTGGGACTTTGGGGATGTTTCTCAGACCTTTATATGGCCTGCTTCAGACATTCAATGGCCCAGTTGCTAGGGCTACTGGGATTTTTAATTGTGAATAGAGGAGGAGCAGAACAATTTCTATCTATGGAGAGGAAAATGCAGTGGCTGCTCTTTTCAGATTCATTTGCAGCAAGAGACTGTTTATGTTACCAGTTTAAAAAAAACAAATTGTTATTCTTCAATAATTTTATTTTCTACAATTGCTGAAAGCAAACTGACTTATCGGAGAGGAAATTCATAGAGTTTACCTTCCCCTGTTTCACAGTTTATGAGACACTTACTCTGTGCTGGAAATATGATCTGATTAGACTGCTTCTTCTGTTTCTTTTTCAGTGAATGTAGTAACATGTTTATGGTCCTGAATTTATTCAGGGATATAGCCCTTTTTAATCAATATTGTGCTCTGATACCACTGAAAGGGATGAGACTAATCCTCTGGAGAACTGCTTCCACTTTTCATACTGTAAATACTGTAAGATTGGCTGTGTCAAAAATTCATTACTTTTGATTTTTCAGTGACATTATGCATCCAGATTCAAATTTTCACAGTAAATTGGCATGGATATTTAACACAAAAATTGTTACATCTCTATCTTCTCACCCCCAGTCATCCTAACTGCTAGGACTTGTGTCAGTTGTGTGAGATTTTTAGGAATTACAGTAACCTGTTTCTGCTGTGATGGTCCTTCCTTCCTTTCTTCCTGAAAAATAACATCTTCTGTGATGTTGGCAACCCAAAGGAGTTTCTTCATGACACCCTTAAAGAAGACAGAAATAAAATACAATGGCTAGGCAGCTGACATTGAAACTGCTCCTTTTTATTCCACAATATCATGATATCACTGTTAAGTCATGTTTGCCTATCTGCTTTCGGTACCCATGCCAAGGCTGGTACCCAACTTTCTGTTGCCTAAGTTTCTTACCTGAAGCAAGGACTACCTTTTTTGACTATGTATGTGATCGTTGCTGTGCTCCTGTTAGGGAAACAGACAGTTCCTCAAGGAAAATACTCGTGGTCTGTGCAAAATGCTGTTTAGATTGTTGTGGGATTACAGACATATTGACTCTGAAAAAAATAATGTGAAATATTTTACTAAATCTTTTACTAACCTGATTATTTGACTAGAATCACGTTGGCTGCAGCTGAAAAGGACTGGGTCCTTATGATGGGTTATTTACTCTGGGGTGAATATGAGCTAAAATTGTGAAGAAGGCAAACTGTATGCTGAGCCATTTTAGGAGGAATGTGGCCAACAGATCAAGGGAAGGAATTATATACCTCTCCTTGGCACTGCTGAGACTGCCACTAGGCCACCATATCTAGAGTTAGTCTGTTTCACAATGGCTGTGAACAAACTGAAGAAGGTCCAGTGAAGTGCTGGGAGCTGGAGCACTTATTGCATGAGAGGAGGCTAAGGGGGGCCCAAACAGCAGGCTGCAGCTACTTGAAGGACAGTTACAAAGATGATGGAGCCAAATTCTTTTTGGTGGTGTACAATAATGTAACAAGAGGCAACAGCCATGAAGCATGGCTGTGGACATTCAGGTTGAACATTAGGAAAATCTGTTTCACCAGGAGGGCAGGGTAGCTCTGGACAGATGCCTATATTGGTTTTCTGATATGTATCTTTGGAGATTTTGAAGTCTGGGCTGGACAAAGCCACTGATGACCTGACTGAGTACTGATGAAAGTCCTTCTTCAAGTAGGAGGTGCATGGAATAACACGCATATGCTTCTCAGTCAACACCTCTGCAATCCTGTGACTTTGTATCTACGTCTACATTATACTTCTGGCAAGGGGTCTAATCCTGGAAACCCAGAATACTCTTAAGACCTAGCATCTGGCATCCACAATGCACTATAAGGTCAGACTGTCTGCAGGTTTAATTTGTCTTGAGACAGGTGATTTCAGGGCCTTTGTAGGGAGGACTCCTGGACTCCTGATATGACATTGGCCGTGTGATGCCTCTGAAAAGGCAGAAGGAGACTGCATGGTGTGCCATAGTCTGCTCGTGTAACAGAGAAGTGCAGTGCCACCTGAAAGCACAGGTCATATTCATGATCTCTTTTCAAGGAATATCAGATGGATGGCCCCCTCACAAGGGTGTGCTGGAAGTTAACTAGAACAACTCATTTCATGTGGGAGGTATGAAACTTCTGTATGACTAGATAGAAGAGGATATTTAGTGTGGAGAAGATGGCTGTGGTGTGGAGAGAGAGAGGACATAAATCTTAGTGTCATGGAGAAGGTGAATAGACTATGCCTCAGTCAGGCTTCTGAAGACACGTGCATGGCTAACATGGCATCCATGATGCCTGTCTCAGCTGGTGGCTGGCAATGGACATAGTGATGAGGGTGACCAGGAACTTGGAGTGTCAGTCTTAACTGGATTGGTGAGAAGAATTTGAGGCCCATGGCATGTGTTTCATCCATGGAGGCATCACAATAGAGTGCTGTGAGGCAAATAACAAGTGACTATTGAATTCTTCAGGGCTGCCCATCTTCCTTCCAGACATAAACAGAGGGACAGACACAAAATTGTTGTATTTGAATCTCACATTGGGAACTAGTCTATGCATGGTTGCCTTGCATGGATTTATTTTAATTCTTTTATGTCATTTAAATATTTGTGGTTTAATTAATTACAATTCTTAAAATGAGACTCTTAAAGAAAAGGTGTTTTTTTATCCAGTGACCTCCAATAAGTCCAGACATTATGTTTAAAAATTAATGATCAGAGTAGTCCAGTAGTGAAACTATCCTATTGAAAATGAGAGAATATTTTTTTAATGCACACCGAAGACACTTACAGTACTACTCAGGAGCAAAACAAGCCACCCATTTTGAGAACTTCACTAAGAAATGTAAATGACAGTACATAGTGCAGCCCCTCCTGTAACTTGCTTGTGTATTTTGCTGTGATACACAAAGGTCCCAGTGGCTCCTTCCCCACTCCTTGGACAGCCTCTGAAGTGGGTGCTGTGGTCACTGGGTGACCCAGTTCCTCCGGATCCCACTGCCTGCCTGGGGACCCTGTTCCTTCCCAAAGGCTGAGCCCTGACGAGAGTCATGCCTCCCAAACCTGGGCTGAGCTGCTCTCAGCAGTGGAGGATTTATACATTTCCATAAACCAAAAGCCTCCATAAACCAGAGCTGCCTATCTTCAATATTTACACTGGAGCGAGTAGGCTGCAGCAGGGGGACACTTGGTCTGAAGACATGGAGAGCTTTGCTTCCGAGCCCTGGGCATGGACCCTGGCTTCCATGGCCAGCTCTGGTGCCTCCTCCAGTGCAGGCTACATCAGCATCTTCCAGCCCCCCATGGACTTTGGTCTGAGAAAAAGGTGGCTTGTTTTCCTGCACAGTCCCGCGGGGGAGGGAGGCAGCAGCGCTGGAAAGCAGCAGCTTTGCTACCAGCATGAGCCCTGGCTTGCTCTGCATCAAACGGGTTTCCTCTGGCCCCTGGTGAAGTGCTGCATATGCTTCGACATGCTCCCAGCACCCCTGCTTGAAGAGGAGAGCGGTCCAAGGCCATCTGTGCTTTTTCTGTGCTATTAAGGGATCAGCAGCTGGCCGTGTCAGCTGTGTCTGCTTAATAAATTAATCAGTGCCAGGGCACATCGCTGGACTTGATTATTTATATTGTTAAATTATTGAAATGCCCCTTGGCTTGCTTTTGACCAAGTAGTGCTCTCCCAACAATTCTCAGGCACAGTTCAGAAGTCAGCTCAGGCCAGGGATGGCTCCCAAGTGCAGTGTAGCTGCAGCCACCCTGTTTTACAGGGTAAGAGAGTTTAGTGGTATGGACACAGGCTGTTCCATGCCACTTGGCCTTGGGGTCAGGCAGCAGCTTCAGGCAAGCTTCATTCAGCAATCTAGGCATAGCTTTTGGGTCCAAACCTCTTTCATGCCATCAGAGCAGCGTGAGTTTAAATATCCAGTCCTGAGAAAGAACTCCATCTCATACGAACAACTGTTGTGGGTTTATTTTTCTTATTTCTGTTTGTTCCTGAAAGACCTGGCCTATTCACTTTGTTTGAATTTTTTTTTTTTCTTTTTATTCCAGCCACTCATATTACTATCCTGTTTCTAAGAGTCACATGGAAGCATTAGATTTTGCTCTTAGTGTTTTAGGGAGCCTCTTCTACGATGAAAAAAGAAGTGCTAAAGAGGCAAAAAGAGTTTAAACATTTTCTCCCATCTTGGTAGAAAATCCATAAATAATAGCTCTCTGAAAAGCCAAACACATTATGTATCCGTACATCCATGGTTTATACATATACATATACATATATGTATGTATACACACATAGCATTTGATAACTTGTTTTCCTTTAAAGATGAAAAACATTTTATGATCTCAATATTCTGATGAGCATTTTAATGTCCTTACAAATAGTCACAGCTCTAAGTTTTTCTTGGATTTTCTTTTGCTTTTTATTTCTTGGTTGATTTCTTTTTCCAACGCATTCGTTGTTTCCCTGCAACACAGACATTTTTTTACAAACAATAAATTTAATTTATTCTCCATGGAATCAACCCAAATGTTCAAGCTTTGCTTTCTTGATTACTGTTTCAAGTCTAATATTAGCTGTGAAAACTGAAGACTTAACACCCGCTGTTTCTTGGACAAACTTAACATCTTTCTGTGTTCTGATCCAGAGACTACAAAGTAAGAGAAAACAGCTCTGTTTGTATCCTTACTCCCAGCTGGAGTCACAGAAGCAGGCTTCATGTTTGGGACCACATGTTTTGATGGGAATTTCATCCTTATTTTATGCTTATATTTAGAAAACATTCAACAACGGGAGAGACAGCAGAGCATGTTCCTGGTATTCCTATCAAAGCTTCTTCTTCTCTGACCCAGAGGAAAAGCTTCATATCAAAAATCCTGATGAAATCATTGAATGACAAGCATGAGCTCAGTTTGAATTTGCTACATTCCCACAGTAGAAACATGGGCCTGAATAACAATGCTGGGACGAAACAGGCCACTTGCTATTTGCCTTGATTTTCCCTGTGTTCAGCTGAGAAGGTAAAAGCTTTTATACTTACACTCTCGATCTTTGCATTCACCAGCAGGTAACGGTAATGGTTTTTAACAGCCTTTTGCTTTTGCCAGGAAGAATTATTCCATTACAAGGATGGAACCAAATGTCTAATTTTAGCCTTAGACCTTTGCTTATTTTTTTATGACATCATATATCTTATTTTCATTATGAGACTGATGTTCGAGACCTTTGCAAGCTAGTCTCATCCCTGTGGACTTGGATCTCACCTTGTAGTGCTTCTGCTCTTGTCAGTGACAGTGGTGGAGGGACACAGGAAGCAAAAGATGAGGACTTATGACAACAATGATGAGTTCTAGAATGAGGTTCCCTGCAGCTTACAAGAGAAAAACAAAGATGTGAATCTCCTTGATAGTGCACTGGAGAGTGAAAAATATGTAGGGAGACAAGGCAGAGCTTAAGAAGTATTTGAACAAGCATCCAGCTGTAGAATGGAGTACTTGTGGTGAGGAAAAAAAAAAATCCAAAACCAAGAGCTTCCTTCAAATGTTGAATCATGCTGTGGAAAAAAGTTTGGCCTCCATTGACAAAGGGGAAGAGAGAGAAAAGAAACAGAGACAGAAGGCAGAGCAGAGGATTAAGGAGTCTTACTCTACAGAAACAAAGAAGCTAAATCACAGAGTAAATTCAAAATGTTAAGACAGTCTGAGGGATTTCACTGATTTTAAACCTTTAGAAATCTGTATAATATACTCACTTATTCTAACAAATGAAAACAGAGTGAATGGGTTTATAATTTAACAAAGGATTGCCCCCAACTTCTCTAGACCCTTCATAGTTTTTCTGAAATTAACTCACTTAATTTGTGCTCAGTTACGATCATCATTCACAAACAAAAATTGTTTTGATCTTTAAGCAATGTGAAAGAGAAACTTTCTGTAGCCTATCTAAAATGCCTGTTATTACATAATTTTTTCTTTCCTTATAAATCCGAGTATGACCCTGTTGGATAGCAGATATAAAACCATGACGTCCATTTATCTTATAAGAAAAACATGATGAAAAGACTAAAGAAAAGTATCACTGAGGTTTATTGGAAGTGATTAAAAGACAAAGAAAGTGAGACTGACAGATTAAAAGCATAAAAACAGATGCTGCATAATGGGCACTAAGTCTGTTTCTCCCTGTCCAATTCAATTCCACCAAAATAAATCCACTGCTGTGGATATGTTGTGGCCATGGGTAGTCAAATGTTGGCCCATGGTGGTGAGGTTCTAAAAAATGTTTTTTCAAGCACTGATTTAATGGTAAGATCTCTGACCTCCATTCTCTCACTGTGTATAAGGTAAGGACTGAGTTCCCAGCGGCCACGTGGCTCTAGCTTCTGAGCTCCTAGGTGAGGGTTCCTGCCCCAGGTTGCTCCTGACTTCTAGCTGGGGTGGCATGAGTGAAGCTCAGATACAGCCAGTGTGAACATGGTTATTTCAGGGAACATGAGAAATGACAAGTGTTGAGTCTTAACCTAATAGCCTTGTGGCAATGGAAGGCGTTAAATGCAATGTATTTTATAGAATCAGTGGGACAGTGACCATTTCTTCCCTTCCGCTCCCCCAGGTTTCATTAAAATGATAAGCCAAAGGATCAAGTTGGAGTGAAGTGTGAACAGAGGGATGCTCTGAAAGGTCTGTTAGCAGAGGTGCTCTCCAGCACATGATGGAGAAATGACAAAGTGATTGTACAGCCCTCATCCAAGTTGTAGCTACTGCCAGAGTAGACTACAGACATTCAGCTCTGTGGGGAATACTCAGTATCTGCAAAAAGGGGTCCAGGTGGGTAATGGGAATAGAAAAGGAAAAAGGGAATATGGTGCCTTTAGATAACTCTGACTACATTAAACAGAAGTATGGATGACTAAGCCGTGAGAAGGAAGTGGAGGTTTTGAGAGGCTTGGACAAAGAAATGGAGTTTTGGAGAGCAGAGGTGGGGGCAGGAGCTTCCCTCTCCTATTTGCCCCTGGGATATCAGACTTCCACTTCCCCCTGAGACTCATCAGACAGTGGAGTAACCTCCCTGCCTCTTGTGGTGATCTGCTCCATCTCCAGTCCCCTTGCAGGCATCTGCCACTGTTTACCCACATGTGATTCGTATTTTCCTGGGAAGGGAAAGGAATGGACCAGTCAGAGATCCTAGAGGAGGAGCTAGGAAACCCCTCTGCTTCAGCTTCTGTTGCAGGAAAAGGCCACCTTCTCTATCCCCTAACCACTCCCAGAGCACCAGCTGGAGATGTCTTATTATAAACAAATCATGTCTATGCCAAGGACTGACAATTTATATTTGCTGTAAGCTGAGGGCACCAGTGTAATGTGAGTCATCATCAACACTGACAATTTCTGCCACCTATGTAAGGTGTGGGTGGTTGTTGCTTTTTGTTTGTTTTCTCATTGTTTAGTTTTTTTTGTTTTTCTTATTGGTAAGAGTTTGGCTGTAGCTTGATACTCAGGTGTTGAGCAATTTATTTTGCTCTCAGAATAATGTAAATCATTCCAAGATTTAGAGGAACATAGAATATTTGCAACAGAAATCTTTGTGATTATGTTTTATGGATTGACAAAAATAACTTACCAGGGTACTATAGACACTTATAGTCATTTTATTATCCAAAGTAAAATCAAAAACCATGTTGTTACTACCACAAAACAGAAAATTTACTGCTTTTCTCACTGCTTTACTCTTACTGTAAATTTTTACTGCTTCTCTCTTAGATTTGTAAGATAATGGAGCCAATGACTCTTGGACACAATGAACCAACCCAGTTAGACTTGCATCAAAGCCAATATAAAGCGTCTGATGGTATTTCCACCCCCTGAAACATGGGTTTGGAAGTCTTTTCTGCTTGATTTGACAGATGGCTCAAAAATAATATCATCATTCTGTGTGCAAAATCTGCGCACCTTAATGTTGTTTTGATTCTTTTGAAATTCTTTCTTCAGCCTCATTGCTAACTAGGTAATACGCCCATTGCCAATTGCCTTTAACAACTTTCTTGACTCCGGCTTCACAAAAGATCACAATTCAGTCATTTCTCTTGAGTCCACTTTGATTTCTGTTAGGACAATACACCTCCTGGTAGTCAGATACATAATCAGTGGTAATACAAGGCAGCTATTTCTCCTTTAATGTTTCTAGGCTTCTGAAGAAAGCATTGTTGGCCTCCTTTTCTCTATGTCTTTTTTTTTCTTCTCCATTTGGTTCTGCTTCTGTGCTTACAGAAATAGCAATATTCCTTTTTTTTTTTTTTTTTTTTTAAAGGATTGAAAACCTCTTTCATCTGAGATCTAAGAGCCAGGTTGTTATTTGCATCAGAAAATAAGTGACAGATCAAGATGCCATTGTGCATGATGGTTTACAGAGATGCATAAAAATAATCCTTGACCAAAAGAGCAACCCAAGTATATAAGGAGAGACACTAGTAAAGCAAATTGCTAAGGCAGCACAAGGAATTAATAAAATACCATTGGTCATCATGGGAAGTGGGGCTTATATACATATAAACAGCAAAGAAACTTGTTTTCTCTGAGATTTTGTGCTTACAAAGGGTATGAAAAGGTATGACAAGGGTATGAAAAAATTCTCAACAAGTATGCATGGACGGAAGATTATTTGAAAACATTCAAAATACCTCTATTTTTTCATTATAACTCCTTTAAATTGAGTGACTGCATCACTAAGAGGATGTAATCCTGGTACACTCAGTTTTCATTTGCACTGCAGCTTTTTAGTTCATCCTGTACCATTGATTAAGACATGCAAACTCCTAGCTTCCCAAACAACTTTTGCAATAATGTTCTGGTTTTGACTGAGATAGAGTTAATTTTCTTCCTAGCAGCTGGTACAGTGTTGTGTTTTGGATTTAGTGTGAGAATAGTGTCGACAACACATTGTTCTAATTGTTGCTAAGTAGCACTTACCCTAAGTAAAAGATTTTCTGGTTTCCTGTGCTCTGTCAGCAAGAAGGTTCACAAAAAGCTGTGAGGGAGAATGGCCAGGACACCTCACTTGAACTACCCAAAGAGGTATTCCCTATCCTAGAATGTCATGCTCATTGTACAAAATGGGGAGAGTTGGCCAGGAGGGACTAGTTGCTGCTTGGGCACCTGTCAGTGGGTGGCGAGCAATTGCATTGTGCATCACTTGTCTTGGGTTTTATTTATCTCTCTTTTTGTTATATTCCTTTTCATTACAATTATTATTGTTGTTTTATTTTAGTTATTAAACTGTTCTTATCTCGACCCATGAATTTTATTTTTTTTTTTTTTTACTCTGATTCTCCTCCCCACCCCACTGGGAGGGAAGAGGAGTGAGCGAGCAGCTGCATGGTGTTTAGTTACCAGCTGGAGCTAAACCACAATGAGTGGGTAGGTAGGAGCTTAAATCGTTAATTGAATCTGGATTTTGATGGACTAGTGATTTCACAGTACGGTGTGGTAGATGCTGTATACAATGTAATTAAAACCCCTTCTGTTGTTTGACTGAGGCAGAAAGTTCTTCAAAATGATGAATTCCTTTGTGTCTCAATTAGTATTCATAGTACAATCTGTAAAATGGTGGGAACCATGATCTAACTAAACACTGAGGAAAGACAAAACAAGACATAGTCTGCACTCATCACTTTTGATCATTTGCAGTTTTGCAGGATCAACTGCATGTCTGAAAATTAATGTTTATTACATATTACACTGGTAATATAAGTTTAAATTAGAGAGATATAGTCATGTATTCTGAGAGAAAAAAGTAAATTCCATCTATTTTGCAGAGAAAGATGACAGCCAGGCTACTTTCTCCAAGGTAGAATGCCAAAACTAACATCACACTCAGTGAAATCAATAGATTGATGATTCCCTGCTTTATGTGGGTTTTCATGCACAGGCTGCATAGACAGGCTGAGGCCAATGGTATGAGATTCAACAAGTTCAAGTGCCAGGTCCTACACTTCGGTCACAACAACCGAATGGAACATTACAGCCTTAGGGAAGAGTGTCTGGAAAGCTGCCCAGAAGAAAGGGACCTGGTCATACTGATTGGCAAGTGGCTGAATATGAGCCAGCAGTGTGCCCAGGTAGCCAAGAATGCCATCAGCATCCTGGCCTGTATCAGAGATGGTGTAGCCATCAGGGACTAGGGAAGTGACCATTCCCCTGTACTCAGTACCTCAAATACTGTGTTCAGTTTTGGGCTCTTGACTACAAGAAGGGACATTGAGGTTCTGGAGCGTGTCCAAAGAAGGGCAACAAAGCCAGTGAAGGGTCTAAAGAAAAGTCTTGTGAGGAGCAGCTGAGGTAACTGAGGTGGTTTAGCCTAGAGAAAAGGAAACTCTCTACAACTACCTGAAAGGAGGTTGTGGCAAGGTGGCGGTTGCTCTGATCTCACATGTAGCAAGCAATAAGGACAAGAAGAAATGTCTTCAAGTTGTGCCAGCAGAAGTTTAGATTGGATATTAGGAAAAATTTCTTCACCAAAAGGGTTGTCAAGCAGTAGAACAGGCTGCCCAAGGAAGTGGTGGAGTCAATGTCCCTGGAGGGATTTAAAAGACATGCGGATATGGTGCTAAGTGCCATGGTTTAGTGGTGACTTGGCAGTGCAGGGTTAACCGTTGGACTTGATGATCTTGAAGGTCTCTTCCAGACAGAACAATTGTATGATTCTATAATATTTCTCCCTTAAGAATTATATCATCTGCCCTACCTGGGACACTTGACTCGTGCTACTTGTCTCAGGTACTTGCAGAGCGAATACATCTGGTGTTCCAGTTACAGTATCTAGGTCAATTGGACTATGCTGGAAAATAAATGCACAAGAGCTGCAATACAGGAATGGCAAAAGGAAAGCTAATATCCTTTAATAACTAGTAAACATGACTCCTTTGTGAAAGTAACCAAGAATTAAAAATAAAATGCTCTAAGTAATGGTAGATTATAATAGGTTAATGGGATGGTCTAGAAATAAAGTCTGGAATAAATATAAAGAGATTTGCTATACTGTTTCTAGTGACCAGAGGGAAAGAAATAATTATGTGTTTATATGGAATTAGTGTCAAATTTAGAGAGATATCTTTAATTAAACTTGCAACTGCCTAGGCGTAACTAAAGGAAATAGATACGATCCTAGTATTTTTCAAGTGTACATCATGATCTTTATTAGCATAGCTATAGGATTGACATCTCCCAAGATTAAAAAATCTTGAATAAATTACCCAAACCTATGAGACTGTCTTGAAGATAATGATATCTTAATCTGAAACCATTCAGGAACACAGTTAATGGTTTCTGAGTTTCTCAATAACCTCAAAAATTTGATTTTGTTCTAATACAAGCTGTATCTTGATGTAGCAAGATGGATTTAGTGTCAGATATTGTAAGACTCCTGACACAGCTGTGAGAATGACATCGTTCAGAATGAGGTGTGTTGATCAAAGTGCTGGGATGCAAACAGGTACAGTTATGGCAGTTTCCCATGCCACTGTTGCAGAAGATCTGATCTACAGAGGGAGAGTGGCTAAGCGCTTTCCAGCTGAAGGTTTCAAACAGGAAAGGGAAGCCATCGTTCTCTAAAGAGCTATAGGGTCTTTGTTTCTCTTAACAAAGTCCCTCACAAATGTAGGCCTTATTCTGCCAGCGGTCAACAAGGTCACAACCAGGTCTAGACCAGTGACAGAACAAACAACTTGAGTTTGTCTCATACTGTCTGACATGTCACATAACACAGTAACTTATTAATGTTACAGCAGCACTGAAATAATACAAAGTACAATAATTGATCTCAAAAGACAGGATCTGGTTGGTTGACAGTATTCTCTTGGAAACATAGGTGGTAAAAGGCAGGCCAAGCTGTTCATGACTGACAGACACTTGGATTTACCAAGTAGCTTAATTGTATTCTAGTTTCTGAACTTGTCTTCTGTGGTGATTCCATCTATTCTGCCTGCCTAATGGTGGCATAGAGCAATTCTAGGTCTAGATGCAAAACAGCGTGGTGTAATTCCTACTGTTTGTTGGTCTGGCTTACATTAAAACCATCAGTTTTTTAATGTGACTGGAAAGCACAGATGCTGCAGTGTCAATTTACTGAACTAATGAATTTTCACAATTGTTTCATTCCCATCAAATGATGCTGAAAGCTACTTGCTGTACGTACTGCATTTCTGCTTTGAACATCCTTCCCCAGAGACTCATATGCATGAACAGGACTTCACAGAATATGGAAATGGAGCATCTATGATAGCCATTCCTGAAGGCAGTGACTAAAAAGGAAAGGCGGCTATGTCATACGAAGTGGACCCCGCTGACAAAGCAGACTGAATTTGATTTTTAAATTATATCGGGTAGCTCCAATATTTTTGTTTAACATGACTTTTCAAAATGTAGTACTTACGGAGGTATATGCATCCAGTTATTTCCAGAAAGGAAAGAAATTGAACAACAGGCATGCTTTCAATTTCAACTTGCACGCTTCTCTCCGGTTATGATCAGAGACTATAAAAGAAATAGCTCACTGAAAATTTTTGGAAGTGTAAAAGAAAACCAAACATCTCCTCAGTGCCTTTGGTTTGCATGGTGCTTTTGAAGAGTAAACAGGGAAGTTTTTATGTCTGTACAAGTCAGGGACAGCTAGCTGTGAGTTACTTGACACCACAGATCTGAAGCCTCTACTGAAGGAGGCTTCAGTAAAAAACAGGGAGACACAAATGATTTATGCATCAGGACTAAGAAGCACTACCCAGACTGCTTAGAAAAGTATGCTTATTGAGTACCTCGCTAGGGAGCTTTCATTATAGACCAAGACCATGGAGAATTCCAGTTTGATTGAACTTCTGAAGCACTGTGTCATTCTGCATCAGAGCAAGACACTTTTTGGAGTGCTTTATTATAGGGAAAGGCATGGGAAAAGCTCTGAAAAAGAACCAATAGCCCAGTGTTTTGTATCCTTATTTAGGATGTGCCAGCTCCATCTAAATCAGGCTGAAGACATGCTGACCTGTGATGTCCACTGTAATCACTTAAGACAAGTGTGACTGGCTACTTCCAAGGCTGGTGTCTTTGAAAGGCTTTGTTGGGAACTTACACTGGAAAAATCCTTCTGAGGAAATCTCTGTGTTGACCATGTTCTGCACAAAGATTTAACTTTGCTTAACATTCCCCAAAGATACAGCAAGATGTCTCATTTTTTCACAGCTGGTTCTCTTCTGGTAGCATCCTATCCATATGATAGAAGTATTTTCTGGTGGGTATAGATCTTGAAGTCTGCCCTACTGAACTTAACTGGATAAGGTACATGAAAGGACATGGCACACAGATGTTCTCTGCATCCTTTAGTAGCTGGTGTCTGCAGCAGTAATTTAACTAGGGTTGAGCTAAATAAAGAAAGAGAGTGTGTCTTTGCTCATTACTTTGAAGCAATTGAAACTCACTTTGTTAATAAGTTAAATCTGATTAAGTGCTAGAAGTCTAGAAGGGAGGCAAGAAGAGAGAATGACAAGTAATTGTGAAAGGCCTGCAAAAAGACGTGAGGCCTGTCCCAGTGAAAGTTGAACTAAACAGCCTAGTAGTTCAAGAAAATTATTCTGGGGGAAAATCTGTGGCTTTAAGGCTACAGCCACATTTCTCTATGCCAGCTCTTCTGTATAAACTGTACTTTTTACTTCTCACAGTGCTCTGTGGGGCTTAGTGCCTCTGTCCTTAGTTACATCCTCACTGATTAGTACTCTTGTCATTTTTTAAATTCAGAAAATGTCTTCCTCTCCCCTCAGCAAGTCAATTCAGTCCAGGTCAAGAAAAGATATTGTGGGAGGCAACAACCTCTTATACTTCCCTCTAAGAAATACCATGAGTGAGGAATTTCCCTCTTTTCCTGCTTTTCCCACCAGTTTTCTGACTCGCTTCATAAAGTGGTCCATGACCACTTGTCTGAACACAGCTGTGGGATTGCATGTGATAGAGAGTATAAAATGTCATTACATTAGTATTGGACCCAAGGGTCTACAAAACTAGAGTAGGTCTCAATTCCCTTAATCCCTTGTTTTGGGACATCTGACTGCTCTCAACAGCACTGTGTCTCCTCTTTCATGTAATTCTTTTTGCCTGTTGATCAATAGTTATAATCTCAGTGAAAGATTTTTCATCATTAAATGCTGAAGGACACTAAAACTCTGCCTTTTTCTCATTAACTTTGTTTTGTCCCATTTTTTACTCTTCTATTGCTCTGCCATCTTAGTTTTCTTTCTCTCTCTTCTCCACCTGTGAGTTTTCTCTTTCCAAGTGCTGTCTGACTCATCAGTGCAGTGTCTGCAGCCAACAATGCTGTTTGAATATCCTTTGTTCTTTACAGACACCTCTGCTCTGATCTTTAGACTAGTCCTCTTGCTGCCTTCTTCCTCTTGTGCTTGGCAGGCTACAGCAGAACTCCAGCTGGGAGCAAGATTTAAGTTTAACACCATGTTTATTTGTTATTCTTTCAGTCTGGCTGCAACACTGATGTTGTACTTGCTACTTTCATTTTTGCAGAGACCATAAGTCTGAAAGATAGGAGTGAGGTGTTTCCACACAACAATCCTAATATCTGGTGAAGTTTTATATGACCAGCATGTGTTCGTTGAACAGCCTTTCTCTCATATCTTTCCTGGATGCTCAGGAAGGTCTCAGACCTCCCCCATACTCAATGTCTGTTGAGTGCTCGCTCTGGGAACAGAACAGCCAGAGGGGACAGAAGAGAGCAGAGATGTCCAGGTGCCTTCCTCAAAGTGGACGAGGTAAAAATATATAGGATGTGTATGGAAATGGCATATAGCATCACTCAGACCCATATATACCTCCATTCCCATTGCAATTAATTACACCAATTCAAAAAGATCTAATCAAAAGGTCTAATGAAGCAAGTTCTTGATTAAACCTAATCACACATCTGGATTGCTCCTTGGTAGATAGGATATATAGGAATTCTGAGATTCTTCAAACTACATTTGAATTCATATATGTCTTGTTTCCCTCTGGCCTTAGGTTGCAGCTGCATCATCTATGTACCCACACAAAAAAAGGAATAGGTAAAGGAACATGTGACTTAAATGCATAAATACACACTTACATATACATGTATGTATATATGCAAAATCCCTGTATATCAATATATGTGGTGTGTCCATGGGGACTGAGTAAAGCACAGGTAAATGGATGCCAACATGAAGAGAGCTACAGGCAGGTGAAGTTGGTGGCAATCAGTGATAGATGCTAATTCTTTTGTTGGTGATCTCTTCATCTTTGGATGAAGTGTTTACAGAGTGTCTAGGTGACTCCGCTTCCTATTGTTCCCAGACACGCAGAAAAGGGCCCCACATGTTTTTTGTGCAGAAATGAAAAATGGGGAAGATGTCAAAAAGTTGGTAAGGAGGTGTAGCAATCTTCAAATGATTAGTAGATATTTCAACCGAGGTCCTTAGCTAGAAGGTTAAATGGAAAAAGTTGTGAGAGCTTTGACAAAAGCATCACTTTTTATCACTCTTATTCATCATCTGAAAGAGGAGCTTTCTGACACTGAGAATATTTGTGTAGATGGTCCAGGCATGTCCATGGTTGGCTGATTTGGAATTATGTCGGTATAAATAATAAATTGATATTGATGTTGACATTATCATTAGTGACACTGATAGTAAATTAAGAATAGCATTTTCATAGCACTAAACATATGACAAGCTTTTTGTGCTTATACTACAGCATTTGATGCAGGAATTGTCCTTCTAAAGGGCAATTTAAATATCAGTATGACTCTTTGTGATCAAAAACATGAATGTACACTTGATATAGTATGTAAAGTACATGATTGCTAACAAAAAGTATAAAACACTCCCCTGTGAGGACAGGCTGAGAGATTTGGGGTTGTTCAGCCTGGAGAAGAGAAGGCTTCAGGGAGACCTTCTAGAGTCCTTCTAGTACTTAAATGGGGCCTAAAGGAAAGACTTTTTACATGGGTTTGTGGTGACAGGACAAGGAGGCTTCAAACTTAATGAGGGTTGATTTAGATTAGATATTAGTAAGAAATTCTTTACTGTGGGGGTGGCGAGACACTGAAACAGGTTGCCCAGAGAAGCTGTGGATGCCCCCTCCCTGGAAGTGTTCAAGATCAGGTTGGATGTGGCTTTGAGCAACCTGGTTTAGTGGAATGTGTCCCTGCCCATGTCAGGGGAGTTGAAACTAGATGATCTTTAAGGTCCCTTCCAACTCAAACCACTCTATACTAAATAGAAACTCCTTTGTAAAATACTGACAACAGTAAGTAATGTCAACCCCCAACCCTAAGTCTACTAGTTTATTGTTACCTTAGGCAGGATAAATGCTACATAACAGCAACGATATAAACAGCAATTATAAATCCCTTTTTAAATGATCTGTCTGTAAAAATGCAGTTAGGAGATGCTGAAGAAATCAACCTGCTTTATAATGTTAAAAAGCTTGCTTTCAGTAAAAACTACGTAATTTGGAAGAAGACTGTGGTATTGCTAATTGCACTTTGGGTACATTTTTTTTTGTGTACATAGATGTAAGTTAGTCACATTTTCCCATTTTTCTGTTATTAACAAAAGCAGGACTCTGGCATTGTTTTGTCAATTCTTCATGGCCTCTGCGGTTTAAAAATGGTAGCGAAGACAAAAGAGGATTCCTTAGGAATGTGCTTTTAACAAGAATTAGATTTAATTAAAACAACTGTTGGTATTGATTCAATTTTTTTTCCCACACAGGTTTCTAACAAGGTAAAAACCCAACTTGATGCTTTAGCATAAGAATACCCATTTTATTTCTTTATGTAGATGCAGACAGATGAACCATCTTGTCTCTATGCAGAAGCACTCTGTTAACCTGTTACTGCAGTAGAAGTCAATGCTGTGTCAAGATAACGAGTATAGCATTTCTGAGCGAGTGGCTTCTTCAAATGTCTATATACTTTAAACAAGGACTGTGAGAAAAATGATGATCTAACCCCCATGTTATGATCACAATGAAATTAAACTCTTTAAAATGTAAATTGAAAGGCAGTTATAATGTAAAGGATAAAGAGTTTTATAAAATACATTTCAAAAGTGAAAATACAGCAATAAGAAAAGGTGACAATTTTATTATCTAAAAATTGCCTATTTTTCACCAATATATTGTATGCATGTCCTTTTTACTTAAACTGCCATAATGTAATGTTGGTTATGAGTGTCTTTGGCTTACAGTAAATACAGATTTCTTTTGGAAGAAGACTGAAAACTGTATTTCAAAACCCAAGTGTCCTTTAAACAATAATATGTACACGAAATACTGGATTTCAGATCTTTTTTTTTATATGCATTTTGTTAAAATCAGGAGTCCAGGGCATTTTTATCCATGGCAAGTTGAGGCAGAAGTTGCTTCACTAGCACCTAGGTATGTCAAGTTTAAAAAGCAACAATGGGGAAGGAAAAACTTTAAAAAGATTTAAATTCTCATTAATACCAGGAAGACAAAGTAAGTATTACATTATCTGCTGCTTTGAAATGAATGGAGAATCTCCAGAGATGACCAAGATAAATTTCTATGGCAAGATTGTAATTTGTCACTATTTCTGACCTTTTTTTCTCCCCTCACTTGAGATCCTGTTTTAGCTTCCCATTATAAAGCATAAAGGTTTCATTCCTCATGGTTGTAGACCAACCCACATGTAGTATAGCCTCACAGGACTCGGAGAAAAGCCTTGAAGATCATGGGGGTTTTAGTCATTCGTTTGCTATTAGCAGGCAAAGTTGATGGCTTTACTTTTACAAAGGAAAATGTTTTTCTTGTCATGTGTGATAAATATTCCACTACTGGAACAGTGATCTCCTCTGGTTTAGCTCATCCTACTTGCAGGAATGTAATACTGTTTCTTGACACACAAGTGGGACTTGGACTTCAGTATCTTGTTACAAACTGTAAGAAGTACAGCTTTAAGTAGAATGATTTGTCTGAATCTTCAGTATCTTGTTACAAACTGTAAAAAGTACAGCTTTAAGTAGAATGATGTGTCTGCATCTTAAAACACCGCCTCCTGACAGAAAGATGGCTGCTTCTAAAGACTTGAGAACAAGGCTACTTTTTTTTTTATAATTACCTTTATGTGTATAAATATTTCTGGTTTAATGTGCTGCCCCAGTCTTTGGGGTTCATGCTCAGCAGAAGCTTTCTGTGATTCACTCAGAAAGGCTTTCAGAATAGCATTTGTAATGAGTAATGCTTTTAGTGCTACACTTAAGACAGCACTCTCACTGGAGATATAATTGCTTAACTTGTATAGTTGACATTTTTTGGATAGTATAAATTTTCATTAAGAACAGCTTTAAAAAGCTGTAGTGGAAAAGCAGGAAAAAAATCCAACAAACCCCTTTCTCTGGCCTATGGGAAAAGTAAAATTCTGGGGAGCCTCTGGAGTCGTTTCCAGTAGTGGGCTTTGGATGTAAATACCCATGTTAAGCATTTAGTATTTGTTTTGTTAAAGTATTTTGTTTAGATATAGGTGAGAAAAAAGTTTCAAACTGTAAATTTTGTCTTTCCAGAAGGAAAAAAAAAAAAGAACATGCCAAAATTGAATTTGGTGTATGTTTCAGGCTATTTTTAATCAAGATGATCTACACTTCTGGTGAAATCAGAAAGGCCTCTAGTATTAATAAACTCAGAAAGAAGAAAAGGACCTCAGAGAAGGATATTTCCCCATCTTTGAAGACTATAAAACTGAAGAGTCCTAGTAAATACATTTTAAGGGTTATTGCTTGCTGGAAGGCCTTTGCTTTGTGTGCTGACAAAACCTTTACAGCTAGGATGAGTAGAGATATGTTTAAATACTTGGAGTACTGCACCCAGCTCTAGAACTCTCAGTGCAAGAAAGACATGAATGCTTTGGAGCAGGTCCAAAGGAGGGACACAAATATGATCAGAGGATTGGAACACCTCCTGTGAAGAAAGGCTAAGAGTGTTGGGGATGTTCAGGATGGAGAAGAGAAGGCTCCAGGAGCCTTTCAGTACCTAAAGGGGGCTTATAAGAAAGATGGGGACAAACTTTTTAGCAGGGCCTGTTGCAATAAGACAGAGGGTAATGGTTTTAAACTAAAAGAGGGGAGATTTAGACTAGATAGAAGGAAGAAACTTTTATGGTGAGGGTTGTGAAACACTGAAATAGGTTGCCCAGAAAGGTGGTAGGTGCCTCATCCCTGGAAACACTCAGATGAGGTTGGATGGAGTTCTGAGCAACCTGATCTAGTTGAAAATGTCCCTTTTCACTGCACGGGGATTGTACTAGATGACCTTTAAAGGTCCCTTCCAACCAAAACTATTCCATGATTCTGCGATTAAATAAAGGGTCAGCAATTGTCAAAGAAATTTTTCAGTCTACATGCAAGTCCAAAGTCTAAAATGGAAAAGCCCAGTCTGTTCCAATAGATAACGTTGGCATCTGCCTGCATGACTGCATGTAGGTTTAAATTCTTGGGAACCTCAAACAAAATACTTCTTCCTTTAGACTGCTGTAGCCAACAGACTGATAGGTAGCCAGATCCATCTGTATGGCAGCTCTTGCATCCTGCACACACTGAACACACAGAGCTGGCAAGGAGTGAGGAGCTATTCTGCAGGAGTCTTTGATGGGAAATGCACAGTCATCAAATTGAAAAGCTTTTTTGGTTGTGCATTCTGTGTGGTAGGTTTTTTTATGGTGTTGTTTTGGTGTTGTTTTTGTTGTAGTTTGTTTTTTGTGTTTTGGTTTGGGGGGATTTTTTGTTTGTTTGTTTGTTGTAATGAGTGTATCTGTTATTGTAAACCAGAGAGAATGTCCTCTGGAAAAATCATATTGTTTTCTTCATATCAGACACAAGATATGACTGATTATCTCTGATGATGAGGGGTACATCATCAGCACTGTTTGAGAACATGAGTGGAGGTCTTCTATGACAGCAGAAGATAAACTGCTGTGAAATTTTTTATCAAAACCCATCTGCTACTGTTTTTGAAGCATAGGGATGCTCTTTCCTTGTGAGCAGACAGGCAACTGTGTCTCTCCATAACAGAACTAAACCTACCCGTGAAATGCATGATTGTACCTTTCTGAGTATATAGTTTCACCTCGGACAGAAATTATATACACAGGCATATGCACACACACAGACTTGAACCGTACATGGGAATATTTTGGAACTAAAGGAAACTGAAATGAAACACATTGGTAAATCAGATTTCATTTATTGTAGCCATCTCCTTCCTTTCTTTGATCTTCAACGGCATCCCCCATTTTACCTCCTTGTGAAGAGGCAGCAGCTGCGATTAGGCTTGCTGCACTGCGTGTGGCAGAACCCACTGCTCAGCATGGGGCATGCTGTGGCAAGTACCTGGAGGAGCCATGCACCCCTCTTCTGGGAGTCACCCCTTTCTGTGGACAGCTCCAGTCAGGGAAAGGTTTATCAGGTTTTAAAAACTGGGTGCTGAGGCAAGTTCCGATGGCTTGAATCTCAACAGAAAATGCCTATCAAGGGGCAGATTGCAGGTCAAATGACTTGTTCATTAAACTTCAATTTAATGTCATTCATTGCAATAGAAACAGTGACTAGGCTTCACAAGGGCTTGAATAATATTAGCCCCTTATTCTAGCACATGACAGAGAGTATTTAAATGTTTCCTGAGAAAATAAAAATGTACTTCATGTAAGACATGCTGTTTCCAAAGCAGTAATTTTTGGAAATTCCCACGAGTGGGATATGAGGACAAGTTGAATCCAGATGAGAACATGACACTTTAAGCTCTTTGCATTAGCAAGATGGTTCCCTCACTGCTCTAAAACAGCCCACCCCCCCCCCCCCCCCCCCCACTACCCTGCTCACCTGCCTCTTCCTGGCCATAGCACTGGCAGAATTGGAGGCTCTCTTCAATGTGCCTCCATGTCACTGGGAGCTGGCTACTTTCTTTTGGGCTCCTTATTCCTGCAGTCACCCAGGATCATCCAAAAGGCAGATTTGAGCCACTTGCCTCTTTTCCCCTGGAGCTACAATTTCTTCTTTCAGTGCCTGTCTTGCTGTTCATCCTCGTCTCACCACCCCAGGTCCTGCCCCGTGACTGCAAAATGCTCAGGAAGCCTTCCCAGATCCCTACATGTCAACCCAAACAGCTTGTTCCTCTGGGTTCAGCCTGGCATCTCTACTGCAAGGGGTCTTCCAGAGGATGGGGCTATTCCCATCTGGCTAGTTTCCTGAGTCTCTCTCCTGTGTGGGTTCTCTGCTTCCAAATAAACAGGTTCCGTTAGAAGGGCTCTCCTCCATCTCAGCAGACTTCTGAGGTGTTCATCCAGTGTGGGGCCTGTGATTTAGTGAGGATGGGTTTTGGATGGCTTTTCATGTCTCACAGGTCATTCGTTGGTATTTCTCCCCTGTGGACTCCTGTTTTGAGTTTCTCCTGCTGCCTGGCCAGAGGAGCTGAAGTACTACTTTATGGCTGAGACAGCTCTTATGTTAAGCTCTTCCATTTCAAATATTTATACAGCATGTCTCGGGTGAATTTGTTCATGCTGTCTCAGGCAGCATCACCAGCTCCCCTACAATGTCTGTTTATGCAGAGTCTCTCCTTAGGGAAGAACCCCTCATGCTGAGAAACTTCTGAGCTCCCACTGCAACTTTTACTTCTGTTATAACATGGTTTTGATCCCTCTCCTGTGCAATAGCTGTCGTGATCAGGGATGTCTTTTGATGAAAAGTGAATATTCTTCATGATTCCTCCTTGAAGAGCATCTTTGCTACTACTCAGAGCTGTATTCACTCTGACAGTCTTCTCAATACCATATCTTGAGAAATCTTAATTTTCAGTTGTCTTGGTAATGTGTGTATGCATATTTTAATTCCTCAAAAATTTCTTCTGGTAGGCCCTCACTCAAAGTGTGCACCCAGTGAAGAACCTAGGTTTGCATCAAGTGTCAGACAAAGGAACTGTAAAAACATATATGTCCTGAAAATCATCCTCCAGACCCTGCACACCTTGACAGGCAAATCCAAATAGGCTCCACTGATGTTCAAAAAGCTCAAAAAATTGGCAAAGCAGTCTCCAAATGAGAGAAAAAGCAACAGGATGTACTCCCACTTGCCAGATGAAGTCTCATGGAGAAAAAAAAAAGGTAATGTTATTGCTAGAAAGTATTTAAATCATTAAAAAACAGTAGGAAGCTGAAGAAATCTGACTGAGTTTCTGCTGGAAGAGGAGAAAACAGCCATAAGTGACCCAGAAGTCCTTTCGCTCCTATTGGGGTATCAGTTTCTTGATGCATAAATTCTGTAGTCAGGCCCTGGAGATCTAACGTTCCAGTCAGTTGTCACAACTAATTTATTCCCACAATTTCACATTTAATCCTGTGTCTCAGCAGCCAAACAGCACAATTTGAGCCTAGTTTGCACTGAGTGTCTGTTAAGGAGTAAATGCTGGTTTTGGTAATTTGCTGAGAATCTCTGGTGTAGTGGCAGAGCTGATAGGGAACATACCACTTTGGGTTTCCAGAAAGAGAAAAGGGGATCTGGAAAGCAAGAAGCAGGGCTGTGGCTATTACCAGTAGTTATCTGGCAATGCTGTTTATGCAGCCTGATTAGTTGCAAAATTTTGGGCTGTGACTTTTTGAGAGGGTAGTAACATTTGGTATCTAAAACATATACTTGAGCTAAATGTTTAAGAGCCTTTGACGATCAGTGGAGGAAAAAAAGCAAAACTGGATCAGTTTAAAAGTGTACACTGAATATCCAGGATCTATTGGATGAATCCCACTTGCTGTAGAGAGTCCTGTAGAGTCTGCACCCTTGTTTAGAAAATAAAAAGCCCATCGTATCTGTGAAAATGGCCGTGTCCCTTTATTTCTGTGAAGATGCCAGAGAAGGAAGGTTGTGTTCCCTGGACTTTTGGTGTAGCTGTTGTGCATGAATGGTCATCTGACCAACTTTGAGTGATTACTCAAGCATTTAAAAGAGCAATTTATGGAAAAAGGAGATGCTCTGATGAAGAATACCCTTAGGATAGAGAGATGATATAAACTGAATAAGCAGCCCAGATCAGGCTCATCAATCTGTGCCAGCCTCATTTGACCCTAGAGGATTGTTAAACTTGGGGTCAGCAGAGGTGTGGCTCAAGGTCAGTAACTGAACCTAATTCAAGGCAAAGTGTCAAAACTAGGAGTCCAGTACACAGTAACAGGATTGTTACTGCTGCATGCACTGGAGAAAGACACATTTCAGCCCTGCGTTTGCTAGTTTGGCAAGCTTAAACATCAGGCAGATTTTTTTCTTGGTTTCCAAACCCTTCACCTTCTGCCATTACTCACCCCCACTTTGCTTCCCTGTCCTTCTCTTCCATCTATTACTTTCCTTCATACAGAAAAATCATGTAAGGGCTGAACAGATGGAACTCATGTCAGCATTTCTGTCTGTTCAGTCCTTTTGTGGTTTGCAAACAGGCATTCAATGAGGTTTCTTGAGCAACAAATAAGCTGACATAGAGCACCTACCAAAGCCAGGTTTCTGTTGAAGTTCAGGCAGACCTCTGCCTGCACCATCCTGCCATTATCCAAATCCTGCAATAGACTGGACGTCTCCCTGTGAGCTGCTGGCTCCCCAGTTTGTGTAAGGTAACTAGGGAGCCCTGTTTATGCATGTCTTACTCTCCTGCAGTCCCCACTGCTAGACACAGGTCCGACAGTCATCACAGGAGTGATTTCTAAGGCACCTTCATTTGAAGATGTCCCAGTTAGTGTGGACACCTTTGGTACATCTGCAAAATTCAGCAGGCATTTAGAAAGGAACACTGACTGCCTTAAGTGTCATGGGAGACACACCCATAAGATGATTTTTTTCATTTAATCTTTATCCTGTCTTTTGTATTGCTCTCACTGAAGCTGATGGAAAATGCAGACATTCTGCACATTTTAAAACCAGGCCACTGTATTTTAGCCTATAGACACACAGACTGGAATATATGTCTTTACATTCTGAGTAAATCTAAAGCATTTTGCATTCAATGAAAATATTCTAGTTGACTTCTTTTGAAAAAGCAGTTTGCAAAAGACCAAGCTACATATAAAACCCATACAGAAGTCAAAACTGTAATAGTAAAGCATAAATACTTTTCCCAACATAGGGTTTTTTGTTTTGAAAAAGTATCTAGTGCTTTGTTGGTATTTAATAAGCTCAAGTGAAAGGAGTTAGAATCATAGTATTGTTTCAGCTGGAAGAGACCTTCATCAAGTCCAGCTTTACTCCTAGCCCTATCAAAAACCACTAAACCATGTCCCTAAGCACAACATCTAACCAGCTCTTAAACACATCCAGGGATGGTGACTCCACCACCTTTCTTGTCAGGCCATTCCAATGCTTGAAAATCCTTTCAGTAAAGAAATTCTTCCTAATATCCATCCTGAACCTCCCCTGCTTCCACTTTAGGACATTTCTTCTTGTTCTATCTCTTGTCACCAGGGAGAACAGACCAACTCCTGCCTCTCTACAACTTCCCTGCCAGTAGTTGTAGAGGGCAATAAGGTGTTCCCTCAGCCTTCTTTTCTCAAGGCTAAACAGCCCCAGATCCTTCATCCTCTCCTCATAAGAGACATACTCCAAACCCTTTAGTAGCTTTGTAGCCCACCTCTGTACCCTCTCTAGCACCTCAACGTCCTTCTTGTAGAGAGGGGCCCAAAACTGGACACTGTACTCAAGGTGTGGCCTCACCAAAGCTGAGTACAGAGGAATGTTCACCTCCCCGCTCCTGCTGGCCACACCATTCCTGATCCAGGCCAGGATGCCATTGGCCTTCTTGGCCACCTGGGCACACTGTTGGCTCATGTTCGGGTGGCTGTCAATCAACACCCCCAGGTCCTTCTCTGCCTGGCAGCTCTCCAGCCACTCCTCCCCAAGCCTGTAGCGCTGCCGGGGGTTGTTGTGGCCCAAGTGCAGGACCTGGCATTTGGTCTTATTGAAACTCATGGAACTGGCCTTGGCCCAGTGATCCAGCCTATCTAGATCCCTTTGCAGAGCTTCCCTACCCTCAAGCAGATCAATGCTTCCACCTAGCTTGGTGTCATCTGCAAGTTTACCAAGGGTGCACTCTATCCCCTCATCCAAATCACTGATGAAGATGTTACAACAGGAGTGGCCCCAGTACTGAGCCCTGGGGGACACCACTCATGACCGGAAGCCACCTGGATTTAACTCCATTGACCACAACTCTTTGGACTCATCCATCTAACCGGTTTTTCACCCAGGAAAGAGTATGCCCATCCAAGCCAAGAGCAGTCAATTTCTCTAATAGAATGCTGTGGGAGACAGTGTCAAATGCCTTAGTAAAGTCAAGATAGACAACATCCACAGCCTTGCCTTCATCCAACAAGCGGGTCACCCTGTCATAGAAGGAGATGAGGTTTGTTAAACAGGACCTGCCCTTCATAAACACTTGCTGACTGGGCCTGATCACCTGGCTGTCCTGCATGTGCTGCGTAATGGAACCCAGGATCATCTGCTCCATCAGCTTCGCTGGTGCTGAGGTCAAACTGACAGGCCTGTAGTTCCCCAAATCATCCTTCCATCCCTTCTTATATATGGGTGTTTTATTGGCTGACCTCCAATCTGCTGGTACCTGCCCAGTCAGCCAGGACTGCTGATAAATGATGGACAGTGACCTGGTGAGCACCCCTGACAGTTCTCTCAGCATTCTAGGATGTAACCCATCCGGCCTCATAGATTTCTGCACATTGATGTTGAGCAGCAGTTCGTGGGCCATGTCCTCCTGAACTGTAGGGGGGGACATTGTGTTCCCAGCCCCTGTCTCTTGGCTTGGGGGAGTGACTTTCCCAGGTGCAAGTGTTCCCATTTCTAAAGACTGAGGCAAAGAAGACATTAAGCACATCAGCCTTCTCCTTGTCTTTTATTACCATATTTCCTCCTGAGTCTAGTAGGGGATGGAAGCCCTCCCTGGCCTTTCTTTTATTTTTAATGTAATTATAGAAATTTTTCTTGTTGCTCTTTACCTCTAAAGCCAGATTAACTTCTAATTGAGCTTTTGACCTTCTAATTATTTCTCTGCATGACATAGCAGCATTCTTATACTCATTATGAGTCATCTGATCCTTCTTTCAGAGGCCATAAACCCTCCTTTTTTCCCTGATTTTTAACCAAACTTCCCTATTCAGCCAGGCTGTTCTTCTTTGCTGCCAGCTTGTCTTATGGCATGTGGGGTAGCCTGCTCCTGCACCTTTAAGATTCCTTCTTAAAAAATGTCTAGCCTTCCTGGACTCCTAAGTCTTTCAAAACTGATTCCCAAAGGATTCTATCAAGTGACCTCTGAAACAAGTCAAAGTCTGCCTTTCGAAAGTCCAAGAGTGTCAGTATTGCTGCCCCCCACTCCTAACATCTCTAAGAACAGAGAACTTGATAATTTCATTGTCACTATTCCCTAGACTATGTTGCCTCCAACTGCCGCATCCTCTACCAGGCCTTCTCTGTTCGCAAACAAGAGGTCTAGCAGAGAACCTTCCCTGGTCGGTTCACTTACCAGCTGTGTGAGGAAGTTGTCCCCTACATATTCTAGGAACATCCTGGATAGTACCATCTCTGCTGTGCTGTATTTCCAGCAGATACCTGGGAAGTTGAAGTCCCCATAAGAACAACAAGTGACCTTGAGATTTCTCCTAAGTGCTCATAGAATATGTCATCTACATCACTGCTCTGGTTGGGAGGTCTATAGCAGACACTCACAGCAACATCAGCTTTATTGACTTTGCCCCTTAACCTGATCCTAATACTTCTTTCCCTTATGGGAGACTTAGACCACTGGTTGTCATCTTACCACTTTCTCTATACCTCCTCTTTAAACAGTTTGTCTTTTTCAAAGTCCTCCTGTTTTTTCATACCCTTTAATGTAAAATACCTAGTTTGATCTCATCTCAGTAAATCTTAAAAACTCAACCCCATCTCAAAAAAAAACCCCCAACACTCCTCAAGATATCCTCAAAGTCATATCCCCACGTGTAATATATATTTGCTACTTCTTTACTGTCACTACTGTTCCTTCCCTCTAAATCTTTAGCCTTTTTTTTCTGTTTCTTTGTCTTCCTCAGCTTTTCTGGGTAATAAAGGGGATACCACTGAAATCTGTGGACTACAAGGGGTGTTTTCCACCATCACACAGAGAACAGCTGCCCTATCCCTGCCAATCTGCTCAGACAGTTTAAAAATTATTCTGTCCATTTTTCTTGCTACTTCTTATCATGTTGGATTCAAGTTCACAAATTGGGGATAGCTAGGATGGACTTTTTATTTTCTAAGCAAAGGTGGACTCTACAGATGAAAGTTAGAGCAAATGGGAGTCTTCCAACAAGGTCTTGGACATTTGCAGTGTGCACTTTTAATCTGATCTAGTTTTGCCTGTTTCTTCAAAATTATCAAAGACAGCTAAATATTTAGCTGTTTAGTATGTTTTAGATACAAAAATCTAGTATAGTAAATAAATCTGTCAACAATTTCTATGTTTTATCTTTTCCTACAATAGCCCCATTTTGGCTATCATTTACCCCAGTTGTATGCTTGCATGGTGCATGTCTTCCTTGTCTGCTGGAGCTGAACCAGTGTGGTACTTGAAGCATCAACACTGGGAAAAATCCTTCTTTGCCCTAGTTCAGGTTCTTTCTCCTCTTCCCTTTCCATCCTTGAATTGTTTCACAGCTCTTCCCTACACCTGATTTGGAACCTGCTACTTCGTGCTTTATCCATGGCAAAAAGGGGAAAGAGAATTGATTATCTTTGTTGGTTGATGTTTGATTCCTCTTAATTTCAGGGGGAAAAACAGTGTTGGTTTTGTTTGAAAAGGTAGTGCCAAGTTAAAAACTGTCCCTTGATGGCTTGAAGGGGGTTCATCTGACCACAGTCTTCTGCAGCAGTGCTTGTTGTCTAATCTCCAGTTGTGGTCAAGGGAGAAAAGCAAGCAATTCTCCTAATCCTAAAGGAAATGCCTGAAACAGATGATGAAAGAAAGGCCCCTAGTGTTGATGTCTGGAGTTAGGTGAGATCATCTCACCTCAGCTGCCTTTAACTGTCTTGTAGAGAGGTTGTATTCTAGGGCAAAATGTTTTAAATAGCAACTTCACCGGCATTTCATCAGATATAAATTTGTTCTTGATGTTTACCCACTTGTTCGTTGTTTGAATTTCTCTCAGGCTAGACATGCAGATTCATTTTGCCTACAGTAAATCTCTCTTTGCATCTCTGGTGCATGATAGCACAGTGCTGTAACAACATCCAGCAGATGTTGTTGCTTTTCCTCTCTGTGCATAATATTTATTTCCTTCATCCTCTGTCTGAACTTTGTGCAGACCAAACCAGAGTGTTCTCTGTTTTGGATTCACTGTCCACAGTTCCTACAAGAATGATGTTTTGTGGAAAAGTTCAATCAAAATGTAAGACTCAGAAATTCTTATGGAAATTGTCAAAACAGTATGGGGCTCTTGCCTGCAGGATGCAGCCTAAATGCCTATGTTATAGTGGAGCCTTTCAGACAAGTGATTCTCCTGCATAATGATGCTTGCTGTAAAGGGCATTGGAGACACTAGAAGAGAGGAAGAAGCTGAACCAAAGTCTGGAGTATGAAGAAACCCCACTGATTGTATATGTTTTTAACAGAGTTTAGCTGAATACTGCTAGCAGGAGGAGGTTCTCCAGGGTGGGTAAGTAAAATCAGGTTGAACTCTCACTTTAGCTGAAGGAACAGTGCGAGTAAACTGGTACTGGTGTCAGGAAAAAGAAAATGCAGGCAAACACAGATTATAGTCTTCCCTTAAAGTATGCAGTGGGGCACTTTGCTCTTGCCTTTTCTATTACTTGGAGTCCCCTATAATTAATCTGCTGTCAGAAAAATTTAGTTTTTTGTTGCTAGGCATGAAGAGCATCTACAGGGAGCTACTAAAGTAGCACCTGTGCTCCTGGCAAAGACGGGAGCCAGCAAAAAATACATTTTCCAACTCAGCCACTGAGTTTTTGAACACCCATAGGGAAATGGAGCTGAAAAGAAGTTAAGCAGGGATAAAATGCATTTGCAAAGCACTTGAGAGATGTGTAAAAGCTAACTGTATGTTGCTGCATGGCCTCTGGCTTAGGTGGCTGCCTTCTACTTTCAGATGGTCACTGCCCTGTGAGTGGGCATCTTGTGGCTGCCTGCTCAGGGACAATCTGAATAGACTCTTGCTTCCAGATGCTTTTTTTGCCTTGAGTGTTGTGACTGGAAAAGCGTAAAACTTCTGTGACTTTTGGACAGCAGAGCTCACCTCCTGCCAGGAGCCCATGGTGTGCATTACTTTACTGGCCCAGTATGGTGATCCTCTTCTCGAGAGGAGCCAGGGCAGGTTTTTTTTAACTGAAAGCTGACCAGAGAAAACAGGCTTCTCAGGGTATGCAAGTGTCTATGTTGTTTCTGTCTTTGTCTGTAAATGGCTATAAACACAGTAGGACATCTTTGTTTTCTGGAAGGGCTATTGTAGTTTAGAGGGGTGAGACTGGGAAGTGACATTTCAAATCCTGCTCACTGTAGTACAGACCCAGATATGGACGGCCAAATGCTGAGTTCTGTTTTACTTTACCCTGTCCATGTGTCAATACACTCTACCACTTTCTTTTCATCCTTCCAAAATTTTTGGGCCCACACCTTCCCAGCTGTGGAAGGGGCACAGTCATATTTTTGCAGCAGTTTATCCATGGCAATCCTGTCCGTGACACCAATTTTTCTGTCGCGTGACAGGGCAAAGTAATTTGGCAGAAAATAACCCCCCTTGCATTGCAGCTGGTCCTCAGATATCAGAGGGACTGGGGACTGGCTAGGTTTAGATTCTGAGTGATGTCCAGTTTGGCACTACTAGCCTGGTCGTGTTCAGTGCATCTGAACTATCATGGCTTGGATTCACTAACAGGGTACTGTTAATTTGGCACTATTAGTCTGGTTGCATTCAGTGTATCTGAATTATCACAGCTCAGATTCTAGTCTGGTTGCGTTCAGTGCATCTGAACTCTCCTGGCTCTGGATTCACTAATAGCCCCCTGCACTACCATCTAGTTGCACCCCATGGTCTCACACAGCCAGTAAGGAGCTGATGGTGCCCAATGAGAGAACTTCTGCAACTAGCAGCATGAAAAATGCAGTTTATTGAGAGCAACAGAAATACAAGTTCTTATAGATTGCTGGTGATAAATACACTGTCTGTAAAGGATATATATAAGGATATGCCAAACGTGTTAAATCAAATTGCAGCTCAGGAAGATTTCTAAGCTTAAGAGCCCAGATCTTGCCCAAAGGCATCCCTAAGGGTGGGGAAGCAAGGTTCAGCCCATTGACTGATCCCAGGAGTCAAAGATGATCAGTGATACTATTCGCCCTGACTTGTCCACGATGATGTCTTCCCCAACATCCCCCCTTACTTAAACCATTATAATAACTTTCACCTTCAAGCTGGAGCTTGAAGTATATAGCTGACAGTTTTATTATTGAGATCTCATAGAATAGAAATCCTTATGAAAATTTTCATATAAAGAATTCTAGACTCAAGTTCACTGCCACTCAGTGACGTGATCCTCTAATGCCTCTAACTGTACAGAGACAGTCAGCAGACACATTACCTATCATCTCATGGCAAATGAGCATGTACCTAATTTTCATTGTTAATGATTATTGGTAAGTAAGTTGGGATATATGGGAGGGGAGCCAGAATTCATGTGCGTTGATTTTATTATCAGATTTTAATCTCTACTCCCATCATTTAGATGTGTCCTATCACATGGTGTACCTTGTTTCATGACGAAGAGGTAAGGTAGGAATTAATAAAGTGTCATTTCTCTTTACACAGGTCACCTTCACCTTCAGGGTTGCCACTGGTCCCTGATTTTCCTGTCAGGGTTAAGGTGTCTCTAACATTCTTTAAAGGGTGTTGTAACAGTAGATGTCCTTTTATCCAGTGATCTCTTAGAAGCAGTCCTTTGAGGAAACTCCTTATGTTAGGGTCATTCATTTAGGCTGTTCAAAGAATTGCCTAAGCAAATAAATGGATTGTCTAGATTGTGTTTCATTGCATGCTTGTGTCTCATGTCCTTATAAACAAACCTGAACTGACAGGAGGTAAGTCAGGTGGCTATTTTTAACACTTCTGAGCAATTGACTCCTCATGGTATCTTAGAGGTTGTATTCATTTATTTATCTTTTGAACAGCCCAGATGTGTCTAAATGGTGAACCCTGGGAGTGCTTCTCTATTTATGTATGGATACATGTGAGGGTGGTATCCTGGCTTCACCTCAGGATGATACTCAAATATATCCCTTCCTTCTTTTCCTTCTAAGATTGTTTTGTAAGAGAAATGTCTTTTTGCTGTTTGTACAAAGGAAATTACCCTTACAATAGCTTTAGAGAGAAGGCCCCAATCTACAGCCAAGGAATAAACATGAGTGTTGAATAACAATGCTTATAATTATATATTTTATTGTGTTGTGGTGATTGTTTTTATTTTGAA
This sequence comes from Todiramphus chloris collaris, assembly GCA_025345505.1. Taxonomy (NCBI): domain Eukaryota; kingdom Metazoa; phylum Chordata; class Aves; order Coraciiformes; family Alcedinidae; genus Todiramphus; species Todiramphus chloris. The sequence continues at coordinate 5,884,298 of JANVCC010000067.1, forward strand.
AAATTGAAATATTGCTCAAACCAAGTTGATTATTTCATAGTTTTCAGTCTAATTTTCTGTCACATAAGAATAACACTGAGTTTATCCCAGCTGGCATTCTGCATAAACCATGGAAGTTAAGATCTTCAGGATCTTCTATAATTAACACAATGATTCTATTTACTCTCTCCACAGAGCTATACTGATATTTCTTTGGATAGAAGAGAGAGGCTCAGTATGTCTAAAGGTAAAAGAGGTGTAAAAGCAAGGCAGTTGATTTTACCTGGAAACTTCTGTAGATTTACAAATTTCAAAAAGTTGCATGAAATGAAGAACAAATGTTTTAGAAGGAGATATTGATAATAAAAGATTTGCAAACCGTATAAGCAATTAGAGAAACAAATACAAATAAAAAATGTGTATATGTGTGTAAGCAGCTACTCTCCAGCTATGTAGATAGCTACTGAAAGGATGTAAACAAAAGTAGAAGTGATGTATCAGTCATGGTTTTGGTTCACCTGTTGTTGAATGAATAAGCACTTCACTTGGATGGAAATACCATAACTCATACTTACTGTGTGCCCAGAGTTGCACTCCTCCCTCTCCTCCCTCTCTCCTCTCTCCTCTCTCCTCTCCCTCTCCCTCTCTCCTTCCTTCTCTCTTCTCCTCTCCCCTCCTTGAAGCTGGTAAAGAGTATAACTTCGGTTTGTGGAAAATTTTGACACTTTCAAATTTGTCATAACTCACAATGAAATGCAAAAAAATCACTTACCAGCTTCCCACAGTATGAGAAAAATGATTCAGAACCATTTAATTGTTTCATTCAGATAACATCAATATATTATAATGTAAAAGATGTTATATAATTGTGACAATAGAATGGTAGTTTGCGTATTTTATATAGCTAAGAAAAGTGAATCAACACAAAGCAGATGATTTTAATAATATTTGAAACAATATGATCTAACATCAAAAAGTAAAGGAAAATTGTAATGGTTTAAATTAATTTAGTGGGGTTTTTTACAATCAGATTTTTAGAATTGACATATTTCTTCCTTCATGAATTTTATTCCAGTTAAGTTGTCTTTTTTAATGTAAATTTTAACCAATGGTCTCTCTGAAAACAAATTCATTATTGATTAGTAGAATGAATTGCTGTGAAAGTCACATGAGAAACATTCAGTAATTTTCTTTGTAATCTTTTGTCATTGACCATATGTAGAGGGTAATTAAAGTCATCTCTGCAGACTTAATCCCATGTACTATGATTATGCTTCTGTTGAGGAATTTTCTAAACATACATCTGTATGGCTGAGCTATGGCTACCGATGTGCAAGAAAGTAGCCTTCAGACACCCTGGGACTTGCATGTCAACTGGACAGCATGTGCAGCGTGTCCAATCCTTTCAGCAAAGCCATACTGCACAACTTGTGTACAATAAATGTAACATTTGCTGAAAGTTGCTTGGAGGCACCTGTCACATCAGACACCCATGGAGCAAATCAGATGACTTCATGTAGGTTCCCAGGACCATTTCACATGATCCAGCATGCACGAGACATTCAAAACATCTAGTGGATGTAGCTGTTGGCTGTAGCACATAGAACACATGGGAGATCTTTGTTTATCTGGAGAAGCAGCTGGAGGACATACGGAATACTCCAGGGTATCTAAAATGGCACTAGACACCTATAATTGATGACAAGGAGCATTCCCATCACAAATATCAGGCTTATATATAACATATGTGTGTATATACTTATATGTAGGTTTTAAGTACATATAGGTTTTTAAATCTGCTTTGACAAAATTTCTAAGCAAAAAGAAGGGATGATGTCTGGGGAAAGGAAGACACATAGTTCTAAAGGATATGGTTTTAGATGCTCTGGAAATTGTGTGAAATGTTATTTCTCTGTTTTTTTTTCCCCAGCTGACAAAAGTCTCAGCAGGAATAGCAGCTCTTTCTAGCTTCCTAAGATGTAAGATGACAGAAGGCCTCCACTGTGGGAACTCTTGAGATAACTCCATACTTTCAAGTGAGATGCTCTGGAACAGCTAGATGGTTTCTGCACTGTCTAAACACAAACCTCCTTTGGGCTTGGCTTCAAATTTGGCTTCAGATTGAGCTTTGGATCAAAACCCCAAGTTCTTGTGCTTCATGCTACTTCTGCTTCTAGCAGTGATGGTTCATAGTGTACGAGAGTAAACATTGGGTTAAAGTGTTATGTTGCTTATTGTCTCTGTAAGATAACTTATTTCAAACTCCTAATGCATTCTGAGGCCTCTTAATCTTTGTTACTGTTTCCAACTGATGCAAATACCTTGGGTAGCTGCTTCATCAGAATATGTAGGGAATTATCTGAGTCTTCCAATTTACTGGAAGAGTTTAGTACTGAATCACAACAGTAACAGATGTCTGTGATGTGAGAGCAACTGAGAGAAATCTGATAGCACTTGTCATTTTTTTATAGTCATGAGGTTCTGTGCTCACACACATTGTGCGTTTTAATGCCTTCCCTGTCTGCTAAGGTACAGTGGTATAAAAGTGCTGTCACACATTGTCAGAAAATACCGATGTACATTATTATAATTTGGATCACTATAAAAGTTTTTAGCCAGGAATAATATTAAAAAAGCAAGTAGCTAAATATTACGTATCACTTGACAGGTTCACAGGTAGAAGGAATGCTGTACACGTACAAAATCCAAAAGAATTTCTCTAAAGATTGCCAAAAAAAATAACTTTTCAAAGCATCATTACCTGCTAAACAGGATCTATGTTGTAGGTGGTATGATGAAAGCTTTTCAGCTGCTAAAGCTCCTGCAAGGTGTTGGAGATGTTTCGTTCACAGAACACCTATACTTTAGGTGTCCTCACTCCACACATTTCACATCTGGCCCACCCATTCTGTTGGGAACCTCAACCTCAAACTCCCATTAGGTTAGGATTCAGAGTGCCACAGAGCCTACAGCTCCAGGGACACTGGGGTTGCAAAAGACATGCCGAGGAGAGCATGGTACTGCACCAACATTGCTCTCTCCATATCTTTCTCATCTGGGCCACACATGCTGCTAAGGACCTCAATCTATTGAAACTGGAGAATTGAGATTACACAGCTAGAAGGGATTTGTTTGTCCTGTTGCTTTCCAGTGCTTAGATCAAAATCAATTCCTGACAGGACTGGCTGTATCAAACCGAAATCTGGTCTTGTAATTTTGTCAAGCAGAAATTCAACTATTAAATTAATTTTAACTTACAGGTTTGTTGTTGAGACAGTAGATTTCATGTTGCCTGAATGTATATAAGGAAGAATTACTCTGGGGTTGTTCCTTGTCTGGATTGCTGTCAGTTTTGGTGATGGACTGTATATGCAATCCACCAGTCTATGGTGGAAGATTCCTGGACTGTCTCTGTCTCCACAGAAACAGCTTTCTACATGAACTGTGTCTCTGTGTCTCTTGAGGATTTGTTTCTCTCCAAGATTTCTGATTTTTCAAAATTTCTAAGTTTTGTTTTAGTAAATAACTTGAGATGTGAGCTGAAAAAGTTGTCTGTTACGGGGAACTGAGGTACAGTGTTGCCAGACCTAAAGTTTTCAGTAGTTTCTGTTGTTTGCTTTAGGCAGTTCAAAGTTGCAAATCATCTATTAGAGGGCAGGTGAATTAATGAACTGTGTAAGTAATGAATCTAGAAAGTCATGGAAGAGAATTCTACTGAACAGAACATGGTTTTGTTAAGCCAGCAGAGGAATCTGTGAAATATTCTTCCTGGCTCTGGTGTATGTTCTCATCTTATGGATTTTGCACACTCTTACACCTAAACAGGTCCCCTGAGCTCATTAAATTCTCTGAGTTTGTGGGTAGATTGCCCAATGCAGTCTGTAGCTCTGTGGACTGCTTCTTGCCTGACTATGGTCAGCTTGTTTAAAGCCAAAAAATGTGAATCATCTTTTGTTCCACTGAGAGCACACAACAACTCATAATAGAGCTGCAGCAGCAGCAAATTTGGCCGAGGCAACCTGAGATCCATAGTAACTATTTCTGAGAACTCCTGGAGATTGAGGAAGCTCTGACAAGTGAGCAATCATGATGTTTATCTTTAAAATATGTAAGAGCAGGCCAGACAGTTTAACTTTGTTGTTGATCATGACTTCAGGAAGATCTCTGACACTTATATCATACTCTCCTAATAGTATAATAAAGAAATTAAGAAAATCTGAGTTAGCTGAAACTCCTGTACAGTGAAAGCAGAATTGCAGAGTGCCATAGCTAGAGAAACCTTATCAGTCATTTGTTATCACACCAGGGGACTGTGCAGAGTAAATTTCTTCAGTAGTTCGGTGCTATTCAGTATTTTCATAAACAACTTGAATGAAAGAATAAGAGCATACTTTGCAAGTACAGAAATCACACTGAAGGACAGAATTAGAAATCTGAACTACCTTGATGAACTAGGGAAAAGTCTCAGAAAATATATAATGAAGATGAGTGTAAACAATTGAATAAATTAAAGATGGAGCAAGATATTGGACTGAATCAGAGAATCACTCACAATTGCTATGGTTGGAAAAGACCTTTAAGATCATCAAGTCTAACCATTATCTACTCTACTGGGGCCACAAGTGCACATATCTAGAGGCTTTTAAATATAACCAGGGATGGTGATTCAACCACTTCCTTGTGCAGCCTGTTCCAGTCTTTGATAAGTGTAGAATTTTTTCCTAATATCCAACCCAAACCTCCCATGGTGTAACGAGGCCATTTCCTCTTGTCCTATCAGTTGTGACTTGTGGGAAGAGACCAACACCCACCTCTCTACAACCTCCTTCAGTGATAATATCTCCCATCAGCCTCCTTTTCTTCAGACTAGACAAGCCCAGCTCTCTCAGCTGCTCCTCATAAGACTTATTCTCAAGACCCTTCACCAGCTTTGTTGCCCTTCTCTGGATCCGCTCCAGCACCTCAATGACTCCCTTACGCTATGGCACCCACGTTTGTGGCATGTTTGTGGCCTTGGCATTGTGACCAATGTCAGTAGTAGATCACTGCAAATGTGACATGCCCAGATGCAGTACAGCTTTTCAAATGTGATGCTGAGAGGCTTTGGAGGTCACAGTGCTTGGAGCAAGTTGGATAGTGTGCTTTGAGAGAAATGCAAACTATGTGCATGCAACAACAGCAAATATTTGACGAAAAAGGACAATTTATTCTTGATGTTAGCCTGTTGGCTTCAAGGTTCAGTCTGATGTGTTCTGGCGCAGAGGAAAGGATGGGAGTAAACGGGATAATTCAGTGAGGTAGGGACCCTCAGCCAATTGCTTACTCTTTCCTTGCAGAGTCTCTTTGGGAGCATCAGTGCTTTTTTCAATAGTAATAAAAAGATTAAAAAGAATAAAACTATCTATCTTTTGATTATGTAGTATATTGTAGCATTTAGTGTGTGACAGGCTGTTCAAAATCTTGTCTTTGGTTCCTCAAACACAAGAAGTCTGTGGAATATGAGGATTATTATCAGAAATATTACACTATGCTTACCTTCATTGTTTGGGGTTTTTTTTTTTTTTTCCTTGAATGTGTTAGACATAGTTTTATAAGCATATTTGGTAAATTTATTCCAAACCACTTTGCATTTACCTCCATATGTGGAGTGTTTTAGATTAATTCTATACTAATTATAGAAATAATTAATTATAAATATGATGAAAAATAATTGAAAGAAGTGGAAAAATATGCAAGTCAGTAAGCAAAAAATATGAAAACCAATAAAATCTGTTAAGCTCACAGTAACCTCTGGTCTATCCAGGTTCTATATTCACCAGCTAGAGAAAACCACAAAGTAAACAGAATAAGGGCGTTGTCTTAAGTTACTGCTGCTCTTCCAATGTTATTGAGACACCAGATATTCACTTCATGGAAAAACAGAGATTCCTGCAATTTATGTCTACTGCAGAAGGTTTAATGGCTTCTTCAGTTTGTAATTGGTTGAGGCAACCAGACAATTTGAGGTCTTGTGAGGTTCTGATTATTTAAACTGAAAAACCCCACTGAGTACATAGCTGAAGAATATATTAATTGACTGAATGCCCATAGAGATTATCTGCCCTATTAGAAGGATACATTTCCAATTACAGTTAATCAGTCATATCTTGTAGCATAGTTTCCATCTACTACTTGCTTAAACTTCACAACAGATTGTTTGATAGTATCAGTACTTCACTATTTTTTTCCAAGGTTAGTTCTTTTCTAACTGATAACTTCTGAAATGAAACTGTAACCGAGACATTCCCACCCTGTGTATATACTACAGGTAGAGGTTTTGTTATTTTATCAACAAAATTATTTGTTTCAGTGGGTTTGGATGCCTTATGCTGGGTATTCCCATGCACATTGAAGATCATGTCACTTCGAAAAAGCATTTCTGAAAATTGTAAAAAATATTCTATTGTACCTTTAAGCTTTATTATTAGCATCTTTTTTCATGCTGTTAAAAACTGCTTTTGGATGCAGTACTGTAATTTTAAATTTTTTGTTTTGTTTTTGTTTTAAGAGCTAAGCTTGAAACCACTGGAAAACGCAATGCAAATGTTTCTAAATTTGTAATGAAGAAGAAAGGTTATACATTTGATGAATTGTTCTATAGTTTTAACCCCTTATTTAGCACCTCTGCCAAACTATAATTCCAAAAGGAATGTTGATTTCCCAAGGTTGTCACAAACATTTATGAAGGGCATTGTGCAAAGACCAAAGTTTTCCAGAGAGTGAGAATTAAATCCATACATTTCACACTTTTTGTGTGATTGTATTGACATTCTGTTTCTTGTTGTGAGAAGGATTAAGAATATTTGTTTTGGAAAATTGCCTCTGAGGACTTTATTTTTGTGAAAGCAAAGGCATTGTTGGGGTTGAATCAGCATCCTATACTGGTTGAAGAGTAAAAGTTATATTACGTGAGTCATTCACGATAAATTGTGGTGGTTTTCAACAGGAATTCTTGGCTGTTATTGTTAAGAAACTGTACTTACATCCATCATGCTTTGAAAGTAATTGCTTATGTTATGTAGCTATTAATGCTAATTACACTACAGGAGCTAACATGACAGGCTATTTGTTATCCTTGAAGGTATGAAGTAGAAAGTTCAATAGGATGGCTAGTAGCATTTTTCTGAAGTACTTGAGAAAGCCACCAATTCCTGATTTGTCTTCATAATTCTGCAGCTGACTTAGATTGCATTATGTTTCTTAGCATTTTGGCCTGACCTTTGGTGGATGAAGCCTGTTGGCCTGTCAGGTAATGAACAGTGGATAGGGCATTATCAGTGAGAACCTGTATTATGCAACTCTGTTATTATATTTGATGGTAAGTTTTGTCTTGTTTTGCTCTCATTTTTATAGACTCAGTATTTCTCAGTTCCTGTAGGATCCAGAATCTGTAGTCAGGAGAAACTGAAAGCAAAATTCTGTAAAAGGTTTAGGCAGATTCCACAATTTTCTTATTTTCAGCGAGGCTTTTATATAGGAAAATGCTTAGAGTATGAAGGTTTAAACAGCTGATGTGTTTACCACAAACCTTGTACGTTGAAAGAGCAGTTCCTTTTACTCCTTTCTTTTCAAGGCTCACCTGTTAAATGTATATATGCATATATTTGCACATATGTTTTAAAGCCAGTCACAGTGTCTCTTAGAAATACTGACTTGCATATTGGTGTTTCAGAGCACATGGGAATCCTTACTGCCCTCAGCTCCACAGGTTGATTGCTCTACATGTAACTCGAACAGATGGTACTTCTGGATGTAAGGTTCTCATAGAAATATGCCAGATATAGGAGAGAGATTTAAGAACATAGTATTAGTAATGTCAGTGTGAATAATACCTGTAACCTTTCAAAGTCATGATAGGAAATAATCAGTATATGAAAAAGTTAAGGTAGGCCATAAAAGTGAATGCAATCCTAGTTAACTGGCTTGTCCAGTTCTCTGAGAGAGATTAAAATTCTTATTAAGGTGTTTAAAGGCCTTGTGGGAAATAAGCAGGACTCTAAAGTCTGGATACATTCCTTCTTGGTGACAAATGTGATTATTGATAACAAAGTTTCAAAGCCCTCTGATGACAGAGGTGTATGACTCTGTGCACCAGATCACCTGAAAAGCATGATGGAAAATAAAAGGTATGTGACTGGACAATAAATTTTGACAATGATGCTATTTGCATGTGCAGAAACATGTTTATTTTTCATATTTATTCAATGTAATATTTGTACATTTATACATATTTATATGAAAACTTCATCTTAAAATGCTAATTTACTAAAAAAGCTTGGAATCAATAACATAGTTTCAACTGCTTAGGTTTAAACAACCAATGTAGGGTAGCTCAGCTAGAACAAACACATGTAGTTAATTTGATCTAAACCAAAGTAAATGACCTAAGACCACAGACTGCTTGCTGCAACATATGTTGTGTCATTACTGTAGTAACAGTCTACTGAGTGCAGTTGATCCATTAAAGTTTGAAACAGTGGGTTCCCTTCTGCAACTGTACAAAGACTTTTTCCTGAAAAAGCAATTGGTAATGGAATTATTATTGACTTTGATGCACATATAAAGAATTATATCTTTCCCCTAAAATCTTATAGCAGCTTATATCATTGTATGGTAAGCCTAATTCTATGCTCCTTGTACTTTTCTGTGTTTTCCAGCTGACTCAGGTGAAATGTGAGAAATGGGAAAAATGTCATAAAAGAACCTTTACTTGTAATATATATCTTGTAAAGCATTATAGTTCTAAAAAATACTCTTTGTATACCAAGTCTACATAGACTGAAAGAAACCAAAACCAAAGCAGAACTCAGCATTATTGTGCAGATACTTCCAGTGCCCCTGAAACAAGCCTTGGACTAAGAGACGCAGAGTCAGCTCTTCACGTGAACTCTCTGAAATCAAGCAGAGCCTCTGAACTTGGTGGCCTTTGAAATGTTTGTACCGAAATCAAAGTTGGTGTGTTGCTGCTGTCTACCACATGTGGTGAATTGTGCAAATGCTCAATAAGAGGTTCTCATTGCATCCTACCAATTAAAAAGTAATGGCTTCAGAAGCCACGGATATGTGGTGCAAAGCTAAGGAAATTGCCATGGCCTGGTGTACTGCAAAGGGAGTCAGTGTGCATTGTCTCTTAATGTTGCACATGTGAAACTGCTCCAACAAATGTGCTGTGAGAACTATTGAAGAAGGGATTGTACATCCAGCTGCTACTCCTATTTTAGTTATTAATTTGTCGTGCATCATTTCCTATTATTTCATGTCATGACATATTCTGTTGTTATTTTAGGACATAGGCTGTGACTTGCAGCTGGCACCGTATGTCACATTACATCACATCAGGTGGGAGCATAAGGTGGATGCTTGGTTTGAGACTTTGGTTGGGTTTTTTTCAGCAAATTGAACAATTATAGCCATTCAGGTGAATGAAGATGGTAAGAAATGAACGCACCACCTTGTGCCTACTGAAAGGGTAGAAAACTCAACAGTCTTGAAGGGTTGGATACCCCCCAGGGTGTCCTTGCCACATCCCAGCACTCTCACCATGTCCCCGTGGTGCATTTGGCTTTGTCCCTGTATGAGTGTAACTCTGCCTCTCTCCCAGGCTCAAGTCTCATATCCTTTCTCCTGGGAGTCCTCTTGGTTTGGAGAAGAAAAGCCGTGTTGTGTTCTGAGCTTTGCAGGCTGAAAACTCAACATGGTTCCTTCGCCAGCCTTACTGCTGGGCACTACAATTCATTTAGAAGGCTTCAGTGTTTTTTGTCAGCCATTGTCTGAGGGCTTCAGCTTACTCAGAAGCCTGCAGCATAAGGAGACAGGCAGCCATCCATCATCCACATCCTGATTAGGGAACTGCAAAGGGGTGAACTTGGGCTTATGTTCCCTGATATCAGGCACAAAGTGGAAAGTAGATTTGGGACTTCATTTCTGCCCCTTCACAGGTCAGGCTCCCTCTTGCTTGAATACTTTGTTCTCCCTGACTTTTACATTCCTGTCTGCACTGCTGCTTACTTACAGGGGCTTCATGAGCAAATACATTTTCCATTTTCACTTCTTCTCCTGAGAAATGATATTTACATCAAATGAGTGAAAAATCACCTTTCAGTCCTAGCTGAGAGAGAAAATGACAATATTCCTGCACTCCTTCTGCCCCTTCCTTTTTGCCCAGAGGTCTCATCTTTTTCAAACTGCAGAAATGCTTTGGGAAAGCTCCAGATCTTAAAGTTTACCAAATACCAAAATATATGAACTATGTTGCACCAGGACTGGTGTTGCTGCTTCTCAGTCTCTCATGGTGAACTCAGTGGTGCAAGCTCCTACCTTTTTCCTCTTCTGCAGTCCTGATGTGTCAGACTCATCTGAAGCAAGAACTTTTAGACTCGTCCTGGGTTTCAGTTGCACTTTTATACTTATAGTAAGAGTCCTCAACTCATGCACTTTTAAGCATGTGTCTCCAAGTAGGTCTCTGGAGATTAGGCGCCAAGGTATGCCACTGACATTATCATCCATGTCATATGTGAGATGTTTTGCTTTCAGATGACGATGTGGATCTGTCAATGTCCTCCTCAATACAAGCAAAAGACCTTTAGTTTATAAGTTGCTAGCAGTCACAACTCTCAGCACTAACATTTTCATTCCCCTGTATTCAGAGGCTGTGAATAAATATAGGCTGGAAATCAGAAGCAATGAGGTCCTGTAACAGCCCTCCTGTAAGAATGATGGGAGGGAGCTAATTACATTTTAGGTGGACCAGAGCAGGAAAAGAATTAGATAGTGGTTTTCCTGTGATGACTGAGGGTTTCAACACTGTAACCCATGCATTTTCTTTCAGTGCTGTATTTTCTATTTAGAGGAGAAAACAGATTCCTTTCCATTCTCATGTTTTCAAACTGTTAGTACCTTATGAACACTCAGTCCAAGTTTAAGTTCCTAGATGTTTATGTCCTCCCGTCCTTATCTTTCATCTAAATGTGCTGATGCCTCATATTTAAATTAATCTGCCCAGTTAGGCTCAGATGCCACTTCCATTTATATTGGCTAAATCACTTTCAAGAGCTAATGGTCCACTAATGCTGTCTTACAATTCCCACTGTGAGTCCAGAAAGACAAGTTCCCAAAACATTCTCAGTTAAAAGATCAGAGTAGCTCAGCATAATGTAGCATCAGAACCACAGGAGATGTCCACAGATCTAAAAAGATAACATGAATAAGCAGAGTGCCAGTGAAGGCCCATTAAATTGACGGTGACTTTGCAGTGTGATTAAAATTAGTTGGACAAGGGTAATCCATCTGTGCTGATGCAAGATAACTATTCCTGTGAGTTAATGGTGTGTTAAAGAACATGCAGCATTTTCATCTTCTAAGAACATAGGAACATTTTGTTCAGACAAAAGTTCTGTCTAGTCCTGTACTCTGTCTTTGACAGCAACCAGCAGTGGTTATGTAGGGCAAGGATAAAGAGGGACCCTGGGTTTGCCCCAAGGGTAAAACTGCTAGTTATATTGTAGTAAGTGTGGACATTTCTGATGAGGAAATATCTCTGGGTGAGCCAAGGAAAGAAACAGCTGAGCTGAGTTCCAGCAAATAAAATTGAGACTTAAGTTAATGGAAAAGGTGGATTTCCATGGGGCTGGGATTTCAAATCAAATTTTCACCCTTTGAATTCTTCACAGCAGACATGTCTGTTTCTATTAAATCTCTCAGAATCAAAAGCTACTTATTTTTATCCCTCTAGGCTCTGTTCTCCTATTAAGAAAATCACTGGTGCCAGTGGTGTCAGGACTCTAAAGTTCTATAGGCTGTCTGTATATAAAAACAGCTTGCTTTTTTTTGTCTGAGACTGCAAGTGTTGTTCAGTTAGGTGATGAACTGATGCTATATCTCTGAGACAGACGTTGACATATAGCTTGATGTGTATGCACTTTAGCCTGCAGACAGCAAGGATTCAATGATGCCTGCTTGTATATGAGTATCCAAGTATTGGTGCACTGTATGAACCATGGCTGTCAGGAAGAACTGAGGAATCTGGGAGGCATGGCCCATTTGTGTGACACCAGGAGGAGGTGGTGCAATTGTGAGACAATGTTCCAACCTGCTGCAGCAATTAGTGTGAAAACAAAGAGAAACTGATGGAACATATCAGGCTCTACTTCTGTTAACTTTTTTTACTGGGGAGTGGAAGATCCAGCAATCCTACCAGGTGTTTCAAGGCACAACTTAAGACAAAACTGAAAACCAGTCATTTTTTGTTTTGCTACAGCAGCTGTGCCAAACCTGGTTCCTGAGGCTCTTGGTTCCTGGGAATGTATCCGACTATTTTCAGGATTCAGACTGAAGAGGTTCCAGTGAACTCTAGCAGAGTTTGAGGTGCTTTATTTAATGTAAGCAATGTTACATTCAGTGGCATCATGAACTGCTTTCCATTTTAGCATTTTGGTTGGATTAACATTCATACTGAAGTTGGTGCTTTCAGTTTCTTCTAAGATGGGTGCTTATCTACACCAGCTAACTCTAGCCTCACATTAGAATCAGGCTTTTGACCTGATTCTGCAGTGAGTGAAACATCCATTTATGGTTAAAGTCATATGTAAGTCTTTACAGATCAAAACTCTCTAGAGTAGAGAGGTAATGGGCTATATTCACAGTGCATGGGACAACTTATTTAATGTATGTTCACATTGTGGGTTGTCTGTCCATTTCTACAACACTGTAACTTTTGCAGACAGTAAAAGTGTAAGTTACTGGTAAGGATGAAAAATGAATGAGCACATCTAAGAGATGATATATCTAACTTAGCTGACAAATGAAAGAATTCTACAGCTTTGCAGCACAACACATAGAAAGGAACAAAAAATATGTGTTCAGTAATTCACATTAGCATCCTCATGCCCAATACCCATAAGAACAACTGCAGCAGGCTGAAATATGAACAAAGACAGTTTCTGTTGTATACTATTGAATACAAACTTTGTCATTTACCATTTGTATGTTAAAACCAAATTAGCGGTTCATGTGAAAAGGGGTGGTTCAGAAGCAATTACTATTGTTTTTTTGCTGTTTCCCTAGTTTGTTTAAGGATGCTTGGGCATATAAGGTGGCAGTTCTTTTATCTAGCTGTGAAAAGGTCTTTGAATGTATTTTATTCTTTGAGTGTATCAGAACTATTGGTGATTGATGAGAGTCAGGCTTTCAGACAATGTCTTTAATAATGTAACATATCAGAGAGATCTAAAAAGTAGCTGTGTGTTGAAGGGAAGAAGTGGAGAATGGTTCATTACAGGTTGTTACACAAGTGTTCTTGGGGAAGGGAGCAAGTAATGATCATCCAGCACAAAGGCAGTTGCAGAGCTATCCTTATAATTTCCAGAATTTTCATAGACTTCTCATGGTGCCTTGTCACTAGCATAAAGAAGAAACAAGCTTGGGATACCTCATAAACTGGAATATATAATGTGATAATTTCCTGTTGGCATAGACTAAAAAATTAGTTTTCCTCTAGTTTGCTATTCCTTAAATAGCAAAACAAAACAAAACAAAAATTTTCAAGAATAAAAAGTTGCATGCCTTGTGCTGGAACAAAGGCCCTTTTACTTTGTTTTGGCTTCTGTGGCTACCATAAAAAAATATTAATTGTTAGTACAAATAATATGCAACATTGAAGTCTAAATATTTATTGGTATTTAAAATTGGGACTCTCAAATGCGAATGCTTGATGCAGTGAGTTATTTTGAAACCAGAGAATATTCCTGAATAAAGATCATCGTATTAGCCTCACATATTCAGAATTCAAATCCTGGAATTGCCTAAACCTGCACTTTGGAGTCTGAGAGAGACATTTAAACACTTGCATGTCCAGGATATCACCACAAGTGGTAGGCAAATGAGATGAAGTTTCAAAATTGCAGCCAGGGAGGAAACACTGTATGGAAACAAATGGCTGTATTTCTGAAGACCAGTCTTCAGGTTGAGTTCACAGCAACTGCCTCTATTCTGAAGAGGTCTAAGGATTTGGGGCTTACACTCTGAAGCATAATGTCTTTTACAAACATTGCCTAAAACTTATGAAGAGTCTTGAGCCACATTCAGCCCCCTGGATAGTCAAATATACATGCAACTCTGACTTCAGTGGGAATTCTATGTTTGCTCCCCAGGAAAGACTTAAACTTGCTATTTAATATACCTTCTGACATTTTAGACTCTTCTTTTCTGTAGAAGTAAGAGGATTCACACATCAGAGAGCATTCCTAGCCCTGGCATGCCTTGGTGACCACTGCCTGCCAAGTTCGTTCACTGATCACCAGGGAGCAATCCACCTTCATGAAGAAGGTAGATTTAATTTTCCAGAATAAAATTTTACAGAATTAGATGTGAGTAGAAATGAAGAGTCATTTATTATTGATGCCTTTTATTAAATATTTATGGGAAGCCATAACTTTGCCTCATATTTTAAGTATAGTGTTTAGAGATTTCTTTCTTTCTCTTTCTCCTCTTTTGGATTACTAACACAGATGTACTTTCATGCGCTTTGAATTAGTTATCTTGGCTCCACGCTAGCATCAATTGCATTTCTCCAGAGAAAGCTTTGGGGTGTGATTCATCTGGACATTTACGTCCTTTTGTAGCATGATGTGTTGTTCTGATGAGAGCTAATGAGACTCTGGATACTGCACATATTTCCAGCTGGGCTAGGTCAAGGCTTCTAAAGATACAGTTCCCCACATCCTCCTTTCACAAACTAACTTGATGATGATACCAAGTAACAAGACCCAGTGCAGTAAAGGGTTGCAAATTCTTGCAAGCAGTCCTTTTTTTCCCCCCCACACTATCCATTAATCTATATGTCCAGTACAGTTTGGGGAGTCTTGAGGATACTCAACTCTACAGATATAGGTATCTGCTTTAGAATGAGCTGAATTGCTCTTGAGGTTTCAGTTGCCTTGATTAGGTCTCCGTGGACCAAAATGAGCTTAGACACCCAGCTCATATTTAGAAACTATATGCTGTAATGCAAAACCCACCCAAAATGTTCAGTCTTACCTTTCAGCAGTGGATTTGGTTGCCCACATATTAGTGTCAGGTGACACTAGGGAACTCACCTGTCACCTAGTCACCACTCCAAAAAGGTGAAAGACTCTCAAAGGTCCTATTCCATATGACCCAGCCTATGTATTTATGGCACTAGGTATCTGCATTCAGATACCTGAATTCTGATGCTAAATCCCATGTTGATTATGTTGCTCTAGCAAAATAGCTCCTTGAGACAGATATTCTTCAATCGCTTGAGACAGAATAAATATGTACACTATATTTGGCAACCTTTTCATAATAAATACCTTACTACTGATTTTCCACATTTTTTCTTCTGGCTTATTTTTAATAATATATTCACTTTGAACACTTCCTTTCTTTTTCTTTTTTTTTTTTTTTTTTTTTTTTTTTTTTTTTTTTT